>CAMOHE010049451.1:12381-29841 GCA_946598075.1 Artocarpus hirsutus
CCCCCCCCCCCCCCCCCCTCTTTTTCCCATCAATTCCCTTTCCCTATATTGGGGGATTTTTTTTCAATTTTTAAGAGATGACAAA
The DNA here is from genome assembly GCA_946598075.1 of Artocarpus hirsutus. Classification (NCBI taxonomy): domain Eukaryota; kingdom Viridiplantae; phylum Streptophyta; class Magnoliopsida; order Rosales; family Moraceae; genus Artocarpus; species Artocarpus hirsutus. The sequence continues at coordinate 12,467 of CAMOHE010049451.1, forward strand.
GTATGTGTTATGTTGACTTTGCTTTATGTAGTTGGAGTAATTTTTACTTTATCAATTTCTACTCCAAATGTGTTATCCATAGTCTATCAGTGGGTTATAGTGAATGTGTTTCTCTCCTTTCGGTCTAAGAAAATCTTACACACTATGCCACCATATTGTGTAATTTTTATGTTGATAGATATTGGATTTTTCAATTTAGGTTTAGTTCTATGCACTCTTTGTTTATCTTTAGTGATTCACTTTGAATGTCTTAGCACACTGTATTCCAATACTATTCTATATTTTAGATATTTATATCTGTTTCAGTTAAAACTATATGGCATATGGATAGTTTAGTTTATTGTTGGACTTTGGTATGACATTTAAATATTATAATTCATTTTTACCCTATAGGCATTTGTCAAAAAAATTGGGTTTTTTAATCCATATGTTACTACAATTGCTTTTATGGCATTTGTAATTGTGCCTACGTTATATGTTATTCGCAAAATTTGTTCATATAATTTACACAAAATTTCATAATTGTGCTATAATCATTTAGCTACATTTAAATTAGAAAATATTGTAATCACAAAATATGTAATAGTTCAAGGAAATTCATGCTATAGCAATCGCTTACATGAAGCTAAAAATTCTACGGCTTGCAGATTATGAAAACTGTCATCCAACATATAATTTTGGACAACAATTATAGATTTTGAACTCTTTTACACCTAGTTATATCCTTCATTTAGCCCTCTCCTAGCCCTTTCCTAATCCCTTACCTCTTCATCACCGCCTGTTGGAAAAATAGTACATAGCAGAATTTTAAAATTTTTATATCAGAGTATTTTAAAAAACATAAGTTTGACATACTATGTGCATAAATTAATTAGATCTTACTAACCTTGTGCATGCCGAAAAGCTTCCTTAATCTGTGTAAAGAAGTAAAGTTTCAGAAGGACCTCAACCAACTGGCCTTCTTTGCTATTCTCTATTCACGATCGAAGTGAGTATGGGCTCACACGTACAGCTCTTCCACCAAGTGACTCTCCTTCTAACCAATTGAGAGAACCCAATGCTAGTGTTCATGAATACTAATGAAATATATATCTAGGATATTGGGTTTCATAATTATTGGAAGCTTGAACTATATAGGTCCATCAGGTCCCCTTTGCTAGCTCAAAAAAATGTTGTAACAATACGGTGTGCTTTTTCAATAATTGGTGACTTATGTCAGATTTATTAGATTGGTTGAAATTCGGTGAAATAAGATAATTCATGTCTGTTTATCGATTGAATTAGTTTTGTGATAAAATTAATTCAAGATAAACTTGTTAAATTATCGAAAACAGATAATTCATGTATGTTCATTGGTTGGATTAATTTTGAATTAATTCAAGATAAACTTGTTGAATTATCAGGAATTTATTTATTTATTTTAATAGAGATTATCTAGATAAAGTTGTTTTATTTAGATAACTTCTCCATTGGGTTATTTGAATTAAATCTAAGACTTTATCCTATAGAATCTAGAGTGGAAAATAAAAGATTCGCTGAGATTTTTATCGCAGGTTTGGCATGCCAATCCTCAAGTTTGGCCTACCGATGGGGCAAGTTCGGTATGCTAGTTAGACAAATCGGCATGCTCACCGTGCGATAGAAAGTGCTCACATTTTCATGCGAATTTCATCAGATATTGATCCAAATTTGATTTTGATTCAAATTTTTGAGGCGATATCTAATAAGGACTGCCTCCTAGGCCTAACCTCTATAAAAAAGGAGTGAGTCTTATTATTATTTAGATCAATTGAGATATTAAGAGTGAAACTCTACTAGTGAGATGTTGAAAACTCCCTGAGGCTCTTGTTCACAAATCACGAACATTAGTTTTGGGTTCTCTCAATTGGTTGGAAGGAGAGTCGCTAATGGAAGAGCTATACGTGTAAGCCCACACTCATTCTAATTATGGATAAAGAATAGCAAAGAAGGCTAGTTGGTTGAGGTTCTTCTGGAATGTTACTTTTCTTCACTGATTGAGGAAGCTTTTCGAGATTTACAAGGTTAGTAAGATCTGGTTAATTTATGCATATAGTGTATCAAACTTGTATTTTAGAAAATACTTTGATATAAAAATTTTTAAAATTCCACTACATATTATTTTTTCAACAATTGGTATCATAAACATAGTTTTTACATAAATTTGTAAGTTTGTGATCATGTTATACGTATAAATTATGTAATATTAATCTTTCCTATGCTTGAATTTAATTTTTAGAGAGTTAGCACTCTAAGGTTTCTATATATTATATGTTGTCATGGATTATATAGTTAACGCTTATTAATTAATTATGGTTGATTAAATTATTATTTAATAAATCATTAATTAATTAATTTATACCGGTTATAGTTCTTTAGAGGTTATAATGTGTATTTAAGTTTTTCATGTAATTAGATAGCGGATTATCATCTCCGTCTAGGAATTATTATTTAATTTTAAATTTTTAATAGTTTTCTAATTAAATAATCATTCGGATAAGACAGATCTAAAAGCGAATCTAGACGATAGATGATGGCATTCCCAGGCATTTCTTTTATCTCTAATTTTATGTTTTTTAATTGTTAAAAATAAAATTGATAAATTGCATTAGAAACTATATTTTCTGAAAGGGGTGGTTTCTACTCGGTTAGCATGACGAACCCTCTAGTTCGGCAGGCCAATGGTTGCAGATTGGCAGGCCATCAATGGGGTAGAAATCAAGTGGCTTTGATAACAGGCTGATCTGTCATGAATCGGTAGGCCAATCTGTTAAGATCGACAAGCTAGTGGGTCATGATCGGTAGGCCGACCATCCAGATAGGCTTAGCGGCAGAGAGCTGGAAATTTTTTCAAAAAGGGTGCAGTTTTTGATACAATTCTAATTTTATTTTTGGGACAATTCTAAGAAACATTAAATTTGGATATGACTGAAAATATGGAATATTCGATTCATATAAGATTGAAGACTTAAAGATGGGCATTACATGAAGAAGGATACAACTTGAGGATTCAGGGATGAAGAATCGATAATATGTTTCGATTATTCTCTTGCAATCTTTATTTGCTATTCTCTAGGGTGGAACCATAATATTACGGTTATTTATTATTATTAGCTTGTAGCTTTGCTTGATTGCTTTGCTTGTCTGCATTATAATATGATTTACCATGTATATTGATAACATGCCATATAGAATAGGGAGTGCAGCTCAGTTAAAAATTTTTCATGTATGTTTTTAAAATAAAACATTGATTTCAAAAGATTGAGTCGGAGAAGGTTTTCGAAGAGAGGACCTAAGGCCTCCATCATCGGTCCATGGGAAGAACATGGTGGTTCCGATCCCTAGGAAGGGACTTCATCATGTACTAGGTTGGATCTCTAAGAGGATAAGATATTTTAGTATGATTTATAGTTGCACACCCCTAAGTGGTGATTATAAATCATGAATAAAATATTGAAACGATGGTTATAGATTCATGTTAATTTTATCATTAACCTCCCTTAGGAGCTCTGTTAATAAAATTAATAGACAAAGAAACGATTATTAATATATGCTGGATCATACGGGTTCTAGGCGGCATATATTAATCAAGGGGGATCTGTGTTCCTAATTGAATTTAGCATGACTCCCTTAGGAGCTTGTTGAATTCTGAGTTGGGAATTGTCATTATAAAGTTGTGATATTTTCAAGGTTTTGACATGTAAACACATTTGTATGTTTTTACATGATTGTGTTATCATGCTAAATTACTATGCTATGTTTGTTTATGTTTGATATATGATTCTTTATTGTAGATTAAAAATGTCTGAAAACGCTTTATCTTCGATACTTGACAAAAACTAATTAACCAAAGAGAATTATAATAATTGTAAATGGAACTTGGATATCGTCCTCTCCTTTGAGAAATTGAAATTTGTACTGACAACCCGTTGTCCTCTCGAGCCTATAGGAGATTCTACAAATGATCAATTCCAAGCATATGATCATTGGAAAGATGCAAACGATCAGGCCTGCTGCTATGTTATGGCCATGAACAACGTGTTGTAGGCTCAACATAAGGATTATAAAACTCAGATGACTATGGTCTTTAAGGCTTTGTCAAAGGAATTTATTCTATTTAGAGCTATATTTAATTTGAGCAATAGGAGGGATATGACCTTAATAGAATAAATGAAACAGTTATAGGAGTTTGAATTACTGATTAGGGAGTCTCTTGTTGGTGGAGAGGCCAATTTGGCAGCTGCTTCTTGTTCCAATCCTAATTTTGGGAATGGAAAGAAACAACGGGCCAAGAACAAGAAGTCATCTATTCCTACTAACAACATGAGCAAGAAGAAAAAGATGAAGAAGATGAACCTGAAGAAGCTAAAGTGCTTCTTATACAGGAAGGTCGGGCATATCAAGAAGCATTACAAGGACTTCCTTTCCAAAGGAGGAACGTGTGATCTTTTGTATTTAGAAACTTGTTTAGTTGAAGAATCCAGTGATATTTGGGTCATAGATTCCGGTGCAACTAATCATGCTTGTGTTTCTCTATAGCGGTTTAAAAAAAGAGAAGTTTGCTTCATGATAGGTGATGGATCCTTGGTCTTAATAGAAGCAGTGGGAGACGTTCATGTTTATTTTGATAATTAGAGGAATTTAATTTTATGAGATTGTTTTTATGTTCCTAGATTTAAAAGGAATTTAATCTCTATAGCTTGTTTATTTAAAGGCTTCTATTTGGTTTCTTTTAATAATAAAGTGGTGATTCGTAAAAATGAATCTTTTATTTGTTCTAGATGGATGCAAAATAATCTATATTTTATCAAACCTAAGATGGACTTATTGCTTAATGTTGAGATGAATGATAATAATTCTAAAGACTTAAAACTTCTCAATCTAATAAGAGTTATCTTTGGCATTCGTGCCTTGGTCATATTGACCTGAATAGGATTCAAAGGTTGGTAAGGGATGGACTTTAAGTCACTTAAAGGTGGAATCTATACCTCAATGTGAATCTTCGTTAAGGGGTAAAATGACCAATACACCGTTCTGGTCTAAGGGTAATAGGGCCAAAGGGGTTCTAGAACTGGTGCATAGTGATGTTTGCATACCGATAAACATCTGGGCATGAGGAGGGTATGAGAACTTCGTCACTTTTATTGACAATTACTCAAGGTAGGGTATATGTACCTGAATTTCAGACTGAAGTGAAAAAACAATTGGGTAGACCCATAAAGACACTTTGATCTGATCGAGATAGAGAATACCTTTTTGATGAGTTTTTTGGACACTTATTAGAGAATGGGATTTTTTTCCATTTGACTACTCCAGGCACTCTATAGTAGAATGGCATCGCAAAGAGAAGAAATTGGACTTTATTGGAAACGGTTAGGTCTATGATGAGTTATTCATCATTGTCTTTATCCTTTTGAGGATATGCACTACAAAATGTATGTTATCTTTTGAACAATGTGCCTTCAAAATCAGTCTCTAAAACTCCTCACGAGTTGTAGATAGGCAAGAAGACATCCTTAAACCATACTCGCCTATGGGCATGTTTGGCTCATGTCCTGTTTAAGGATGCAAATAAGTTGGAAGCACATTCGGAAGTTTGCATGTTTGTAGAATATCCAAAAGGCACTAAAGGGGGTTATTTCATAACCTAAAGGAAAATAAAGTAGTAGTTTCAACTAATGCAACTTTCTTTGAGGAAAGTTAAATGGATGACTTTAAGCCTCCAAGCAAAGTGGTGCTTGAGGAGTTAAGAAGTGATCCAATCACTCTGGAGGTTCCAAATGAATCCGTTCCGCTTAGCGTAGAAAAACCAAATGAATCCGAACAACAACCTAATAGGCTTTAGTGTAGTGGGAGGATCGGGCGTCAATACAAAAGGTATATGTTCAATGGTGATGCCTTCTTGGCTGAACCGATGAACATAACAAGGATCCTTATATTCACATAAAGGCTATGGAGGATGTTGATTTGAAACTCTGGAAGAGGCCATAAACACAGAGATGAAGTCTATAGAGACTAATTGGTCTAGGAGCTTGTAGATCTTCCTGAAGGGGTAAAAACCCATAGGGTGTAAGTGGATCTACAAGAGGAAAAGAGGAGTGGATGGAAAGGTCAAAACCTTTAAGGCTAGACTAATAGCTAAGGGTTATACGCAAAGAAAGGAATCGATTACGAAGAAACCTTTTTGCCTATAGCCATGTTTAAGTCCATCCGAATTCTCTTGTTCATAGTTACCGCTCTTGACTATGAGATTTGGTAGATGAATGTCAAGACAACTTTTCTAAATGGCTATCTTAATGAGTCCATTTATATAGAACAACCAGATGGGTTCAAGGTCAAGAGGTAAGGTTTATAAGCTGCTAAAGTCTATTTATGGACTTAAGCAGGCTTCCCGTTCTTGGAATAGAAGATTTAATCAAATGATCAAGACTTATAGGTTCTCACAAAATATGGATGAGCCATGTGTTTACAAATATATTAAAGATGGGAAGATGATTTTTCTACTGCTCTATGTAGATAACATTTTGCTAATTGGCAATGACATTGGGGCATTGTGATCGGCCAAATTATGGTTGATCAAGCAGTTTGGCATGAAGGACTTAGGTGAGGCTAATTTTGTTCTCGGTATCCAAATCTTTTGATATAGGATGAACAAAATGCTAGCTTTGTCCCAGGCTAGATACATAGATAAGATTCTTAGGAGGTTTGCATTGCAAGATTTAAAGAAAGGTGGGCAACCATCTAGGTCTAGAATTACTCTTTCTAAGAAAGACTCTCCAAAGTTTGATGAAGAAAGAGAATACATAAAGAAGGTGCCTTATGCTTCGGCAGTGGGCAGTCTTAAGTATGCCATGCTTTATAGACGACTAGATATTTGTTATGAGGTCAGGATTGTAAGTTGATTTTAGGCAGATCCAGGACCAAACCACGAGGTTGTGGTAAAGCATATTTTTAAGTACTTGAGAAGGACTTGAGGGTATATGCTTGTGTATTCAGGTGAGGACTTAACTCCTCTGGGATATGCTAACTTAGATTTTCAATCCTGTTTGGATTCTAGGAGATCGACTTCAGGTTTTGTGTTTACTCTAGGCAGTGGTGCCATCAGTTGGAGAAGTGTGAAGCAAGATTGCATTTCAGATTCAACGATGGAGGTAGAGTATGTGGCAGCTAGTGATGCTTTGAAAGAAGCATTGTGGCTCTGCAAGTTTCTTGGAGATCTTGAGGTAGTTCCTGGTATGGATAAGGTGGTATCACTATACTGCGATAATAGTGCAGCGGCAGGTAATGCTAAGGAACTAAGATTTCACAAGAAAAGTAAACATATTGATCGAAAGTATCATATGATAAAGGACTTCGTTGAGGGCGGGCATGTCACGGTATGCAAAATATTGTTAGAGGACAATCTAGTTGATCCATTTACGAAGACACTTATTGGGAGAGTCTTCGAGAGGCATGTGGAAGCTATGAGGATGCGTGATTTGTCATATTTACCCACTTAGTGCAAGCGGGAGATTGTTAGACTTGTATACCCTAAGGAGTAAAAATGTAATATGTTTTTAGAGACATTTTTATCAAAAAAGAATTCATTCATTATTTATATACCAAAACTTGTCCTCTTTACGTTCATATTTATTGAATGTATAATAAACAAATAATAGTATGAGACTGTCAATCTAAACCTTTAAGAATTTGGCATATGATGGACAGATTATGTGAAAGACACGATTCTTAAGGTGGCGGTCTAAATCATAGGATCTATAACCGAGGGAAGAAAGTCGGGCATTTTATTCATGTAAAGATTATTATGTTGTCTATATCCCTATTGGAAGATGGTTTGTCTTGGCCATCGAAGGTGGATTCCGTGAATAGAATCATTGATAAATTGTCATAGGAGACGATGTGTTGGATTGGGACATAAAGTGAACTGATTTGGATTAATAACTCTGTTTAGACAAATCGATTCACTTTAGAGAATCATTTGTATTGTATCATAATCCAAAGATGAATAGTGGGCCCCTTTCTTGACTTGTGCCTTTTGATGTATCAAAGGGTGACACCTATATTTTAATAGTGGTACACATGCCGGTACGTTGGAGGCATAACTCTTGATCGCGTAGACCTATTATTCAAAGATATGAAATCCATAGCTCCTCTTTAGGAGTAGTGATATCCTCTCATATGCGTTATCCTGTAATTGAAAAACTAGAGCACTCAACCATTTGGATACATAGGTGTAACCAAATGGTATACTATCTTTAGATGGTAAGTTTTTTGATGGTCAGATAATGGAACATAAGATAAAAATAATCAAGAAAGTAAGATAGAACTTGTCCTTAAGCCGATTATGGATAATCCTACGGGAATACGATGCATTATGATTTATCATCGAGACTGAGGTATATAGGCTTCGTAATTCTATATAGTTTGAGAGTGTAGCTCTAAGCTTTTAGTGGAGTAGCATTGGAGTTGATAATTATGAAATGTATATCAAGGATATTGGGTTTCATGATTATTAGAAGCTTGAACTATAAAGGTCCATCAGGTTCCCTTTGCTAGCTCACAAAAATCCTATAACGATACGGCGTGCTTTTCTAATATTGGTGACTTATGTTAGATTTATCAAATTGGTTGAAATTTGATGAAATCAGATAATTCATGTCTATTTTTTGGTTGAATTAATTTTGTGATAAAATTAATTTAAGATGAACTTGTTGAATTCCTGAGAATAGATAATTCATGTTTGTTTATCGGTTGGATTAATTTTAAATTAATTCAAGATAAACTTGTTGAATTATCAGGAATTTATTTATTCTCCTAAAGATTATCTAGATAAAGCTTTTTTAATTAGATAACTTCTCTATTGGGTTATTTAAATTATAACTAAAACCTTATCCTATAGAATCTTAGGTGGAAAATAAAAGATTCGCTGAGATTTTTATCGTAGGTTTGGCATAGCGATCCTTAGGTTTGGCCTACCGATGGGGCAAGTTTGGCATGCTGATTAAACAGATCAGCATGTTGACCACGTGATAAGAAGATCACGTATTTTTATGTAGATTTTATCAGATATTGATCTAAGTTTGATTTTGATTTGAATTTTTGAGGCCTTATCTGATAAAGACTGGCTTCTAGGCCTAACTTCTATAAAAGGGGAGTGAGCTTCATTATTATTTAGATCAATTGAGAGATTAATCATGAAACTCTGCTAGTGAGATTCTAAAAACTCCCTGAGTGACCTTGTTCACAAATCACGAATATTAGCTTTGGGTTCTCTCAATTGGTTAGAAGGAGAGCCGCTTGGTCGAAGATCTGTATGTGTGAGCCCACACTCACTCCGATCGCAGATAGAGAATAATAAAGAAGGCTAGTTGGTTGAGGTCCTTTTAGAACGTTACTTATTTTCATTGATTGAGGAAGCTTTTCGGCATTTACAAGGTTGTAAGATCTGATTAGTTACAATAGCTCTTAGGGAGTTGTATAGACTCACACGCTAGAGTACTCACTCTTAATTTCTCAACTGATCTAAATAACTTATGAGTCTTATTCCCTATTTGTAGAGGGTGGGCCTAGGGGTCATTCCTTATTAGATAAAGCTTCAAAAATTTGAATCAGGATCAACATTTAATAAAAAATTGTGTCTAAAAATTCCTGATAAAAAATTGTTCGATTGGCATGCCAAACACGTAGATCGGCCGGTCTAACTTACTTAATTGGCAGGCCAAACTAGAAGATCAGCCTACTGAACTAACAATAAATGATCCTGGTAAATCTTTTATTTTCCACCTATGATTCTTGGGATAGAGCCTCAATTTTAATTCAAATAACTTAATAAGGAAGTTATTTGATTAAAACAGTCATATCTAGATAATATTTAGGAAAATAAATATTCTTGATAATTCAACAAGTTTATCTTGAATTAATTGATTCAAAATTAATCCAACCGGTAAACAGACATGAATTATATAAGCATGATAATTCAACAAGTTTATCTTGTATTAATTTTTCACAAAATTAATACAACCGATAAATAAACTGAATTATCTAACTACTGAATTTCAACCAATCTAATAATTTGACATAAGACATCAATTTATTTGAAAAGCATGTCGTATCGTTATAGGATTTATTATGAGCTAGTAAAGGGGACTTGATATACCTATATAGTTCAAGCTCTCGATAATTATGAGATCCAATATACTATATACACATTTTATAATTATCAACTCTAACGCTACTCCACTAAAAGCTTAGAGCAACACTCTCGAATTACATAGAATTATGAAGCCCAAATAGCTAAGTCTCTATGATATATTATAATGTATTATATCCCCATAGAATTATCCATAAACGGCTTAGAGATAAATTCTATCTTGCTTTCCCAAGTATTTTTTTCTTATGTTCCATCATCTCTCCATTGGAAAACTTACCATCCAATGATAGTATACCATTTGGTTGCACCTATTGATCTAAATAGTTGAGCGCTCTAGTTTTTCAATTACAAGATAACGCACATAAGAGGATATCAACAAGTCTTGATGAGGAACTATGGATTCTATATCTATGAAAAACAAGTTTATGCCATCAAGAGTTATGTCTCTAACATATCGGCATGCGTACCAACATAAATTGTGGATGTCACCCTTTTGTATATCAAAAGACATATGTCAAGACAACAGGCCCACTGTTCATCTCAAGATTAAGGTACAAAAAATATAATTATCTAAACTGAATTGATTTGCCAAGACTTTAATCCAAATCAATTACACTTTATGTCAAGATCTAATACCTCGTCACCTATGATAATGCACCATTGTTTCTATTCGTGAAGTCCACCTTTGATAGCCAAGACAAACCATCTTCTGTTAGGGATATAAATAACATAACAATCTTTGTATGATTAAAGCGCCCAAATTTATTCCCCCCATTGCAGATCTTATATTTTAGACTGTCACCTTTAGAATTATGTTTTTTGCATAATTTTTCCATCATATGCCTGATTCCAAAGGTTTAGACTGATAGACTCAAACTTTTGTTTGCTTATATAGATTTAACAAATATGAACGTAAAGCAAATAACAATTTAGTATATGGATAATAAATAAATTCTTTATTGATAAAAATGTCTCCAAAAATATATTACATTTTTACTCCTTAGGGCATACATGTCTAACACAAGGATCCATTGCACATCCAAAGCATGAAGTTTTCATATAGTAGACTTTTCGTTTCTTTGAACCCCTATAGAGAAACACAAACATGATTTGTTGCTCCATAATCTATGACCTAAGTGTCACTAGATCCCTCAGCCAAATAAGTTTCAACAACCAAAAGATCACATTTACCTCCTTGGGAAAGGAAGTATTTCCAATTCTTCTTTATGTACACGACCTTCCTGTAGAAGAAGCACTTAAGCTTTTTTGGGTTCTTCATTTTCTTCTTCTTGTTCTTGCTGTTTGCAAGAATAGAAGACTTTCCATTCTTGGCCCATTGCTTCTTTCCATTCCCTGGGTTGGGATTGAAAGTGAAGGCAGTTGTCACATCCGCCATTTTTTTTCATGAAACGATTAATGTTAGATATTTAATGATGTTAAGTATTTTCTTTATGAAATAATATTCTTGATCATTTATTTTGAGATTTTGACAAGTGATGGTCACGTGAAATTGATGTGCTCAAAATGTTCATGTCATTGATAATGTCGACATGCATTATTGTTAGAAGATTACTTTTGTTTCTTTAATATAACTATGATATTAATATAAAAATATGTGTGTGTGGTAAAGTTGCCGTGCATGGTGAGTAATATTAGCTTAATAGTTTGTGTATATTAATTAAGTTTTTTTTACCTATTCACCGCAAGAAATTGTTTTAATAAGTTAGTATATATTGTTTTATGTGGCGCCACTATTTATGTTAAATGTTGGAAATGTTGACCTATTGGCATGTCTTGTCTCTTTCCTTATTCATATGAGGGAGTATTTGATTTTTTTATGATAATTGGAATTTTTATGATAAGGGTTTCCTATTTTGACTATATAGAATTTGGTAAGTAGAGCAAATCATTGACTTCCCTTATTCCTCCATCATACATGAGCATACCCCATTTTGTTTTAACAAACTTTGCTTCAAATATAGAGAAGGTTATTTCTTTTCATACCTTCCCATTCTTCACGTATATAGCTCTTTTGCTAAAACTCTCTTCATCCATTCTTTCTCTCATGTTCTCTTCTTCTTCTTCTTCTTCTTCTTCTTCTTTTTCTTCTTCTCTCCCTTATTTTGCTGCAAAGATTTGTGTGAAATATTGAGTCTTCTCTTAGACAAATGAAAGAAAAAAAATTAGAGAAGGATCATATTGAGGTGAGAATTCATTCTAGGTTTTATTTCTATAATTATATTTTCTCCTTAATTTCGTCTCTTATAACTTTGTCAACAAATTTCCTTTCTATGAAATTTTAGAATGATGTTTATGTATGTGTTAGATAATGCAACCCAAAGTTTCATGTTATTTGGAATTTTCTATTCTAAGATATTGAATTTTCATTCTTTGCCACTCATGAACAGATTATTGCTGATTAGTAAAATGTTACATAAACACAGCCTATGTTCAAGGGGTAAACAAATTGTGATTTGTATGAAATTTTGCAAAAATATTCATGTATATGTCAGTTATAATATGAAAAGTTTCATAGCTTTTCTATGAATAGTTTTTGAGTTATTGAAATCTCTCTAAGTTAGGGTTTTATTGCTGTCAGACTTGTAAATTCTAGACTTCTTGATTGTGTGACTTTTTAATATAGCTAAACGAATTTATTTGACAATGGAACTTTTTGTGCTATTATATTTATATGCTTACAGATTGTCATAAAAATTTTAGGGTCAAAGTAATTTTATTCTATTTATTTTAGAAAGATGATCGTATGGTGTTCACTACCCTATGTGTTTAAATTAATTTTATCTCTAAGCTCTAATGCATGTTTTGAATTGTTTCGAATTTATTAGAAGCTAAATTTTAGATATGTTATAGTTTTATATGTCTAGTATATGTAATATTTTTATTGAATTATTTTATGGTATCAAAAATTTGTTTCATAAACTTGAATTAGCGTTGCTTACTGTTCTGTCTTTACTGGTAGATTTCATGTTGTGAAATGTGTGACTTATTTTACTTAACAAATGGAATTTTTATGACTAAAGAAAAATTAAGGTAATGTATACATATGTTAACTTAGTCCCTACAAAGTTTCATGCTTAAATTGTATCTAAATTGTGAACTATTGAGTTGTCCTTAATGGTCAAGTAGGTTTTACTATTGTAGCTTTGCTTGAATGTTTTAAAAGTTGTTAAAATCTATTTTTGTATTAGTATTTCTAAAGATGAAAGTATGAATGATGTATTATGGTATTGTATGATTTTGTTAAGATGAATATTAATTTTATTCGTATATAAATGAATGACATGAACACTTCGAGACCGCGACAATATCATCTAAATTATAGTTTATTAAGGAAGCTAATCAAGTAAATACATTCTCACCTACAACATGATGAAATTTATGAAAAGTTTTGAAGTATGTTTTATGATAGTTTCTAAGATGTTTTTACATAATGTTTTATCATGAAAGTTTTTCTTTCTTGATGCTAGAAGAAGATTTAATGGATGTCTTGATGATGAGGTATGTCAAAAATTTAAAAGTGTATATGTGTATATGTATCACCTAATTATGTGTTGCACATCCAATGTTATGTTTATGATGTTGTCCAAAAGTTAGACTTGTCATGTTTGGTTTGGGATTAGCTAGCCCTCTCCTCTCATAGCGGCACTTTTGTGATGATGTTAATGTATGCAACACTTAGGCCCCTAAAGATAAAATGAATGAAGTTTTAATATGAAAATTTTAATGGAAGATATGTTCTATATGAATTTATGCCAAGTGCAATACTATGTTGATAATGATTATGACTATGATGTTACATAATGATTTTCATGAAATGTTTTATGTTCTGCGATAGAAAAGTGTACTTACTAAGCTTTTGCTTACTTTGTTTCATATCATGTTGCAAATAAAAGTAAAAGAGTGATGGAATATGCATAGGATAAGGACAGGCGTGTGTGCCAGGAATGATGGATTGGATAAACAAAGAATGCCAAGAAAAGAATTTTCAAATTGTAGAACCATGATTTACTTATTTAAATTATACTGTATTAAGACTTGTTTTAAGTTTCATTTAAGTTTTCAAAAGGTCGGCCTACTTATCATTATCGGACAACTTGCCGATGGTTGAAGCTTAGATTGCCCTCATGCTTAGCCTGTCGGTGTCTAGAGTTCAACCTACTAAATTGGCAAACAGATTTGAATGATGGTTTTAAATTTTATTTGAATTATGGTTTCATTAATTTAGTATTGATAAACTATTTAAAAATATATATATATTAATGGTTTTGAAATATTTGAATATACTTGAAAAAAATACATGCATGGATCCCGGGATATGTTTATTAAAATTTACTTTATTTAAATAGTTTATCTTCAAAATAATGATAGCTAGGGTTAAGTAACGATATTTGTAACATCCGTAAGGAGGCGTTATATGCTTTAGTATCAAAGGCGGATTCAATTTTCAATTCACATCGGCACATGTTTGTTCAAGTCTGCTAAGTAAGTATGTTTTAAGATAAAAATAAGGATATAAGTTAATGATAAGTATACGACTTAGTTGTATAATGATAAATGCCTAGTGCATAAGTTATGAGTGAAATCCTATTTTATACAATAAAATTGGAAGTTTATTCCTAAGTTCATAACCCGTTTAGGAAGTCAAAGATGCAAGGCCGAGAAGGATTCAAACTTGTGCTCAAGCCACTGCTGCTAATGATGACCAAACTAATGACAATGATTGTCAAGCTACAAATGCAACTCTAGGATCAAAGTAGAGAGATCGAGGAGCTTAGAGCTAATAGTCAACGAGGTGAAAGACAAGGTGAGAACATGCCACTTGCTCCTCAGCTACCAAGAGAAGAAGTCCCAGCTCTTGTTCCAGAACCAAGACCTATCTATCAAGAAGCTTTATTGGTTAGATGGAAGCGTGTTAAGCTGATAGACTTTGAAGGTTCTAAGGATCCCCTAGTCACCCAAGGATTGTTAAAGACAATCGAGGCCACTATAAAACTCATATGTTTCATTAAAAATGAGAAGGTCCTTTGTGCCTAGTATTGCCTCACTATGGAAGCCAGAATCTGGTGGGATGGTATTGAGCAGGGTAGGAATGTTGATGAAAGAACATGGGTAAATTTTGTTCATGAATTCAACACAAAGTTTTTCCATATGAACATCACTTGGAAACATTATGATGAGTTCAAGAAACTACACCAAGGAGATATATCAGTTACCGATGTGGTGGCTAAATTTGATCAGTTGGCACGACTTTGCCCAGGGATGGTATGTGATGATGGTGAAAGGGTCAATAGGTTGATTAGAGTTCTTAGACTGGAGATTACAACAACTGTTGATGGGGCCAGTGCACCCAGAAACCAAGAGCAAGTTGTTTAGAGGGCGTAACGAGTTGAATTCCATTTGTCAAAGTTAAGAAGAAACCAGCCTCAATCAAGTCAACTGGTGAATAATGCAAACACTCAGAACCAACTCAAGGTAGAAACAATAACAACAGCTAGAATTGGAGAAACAATAAGAGAAAGGGCAACTCCTAGAACTAGCAAAATCGAAGCAACAAGAAGTAGAGTGGCAAACGGTATAACAATAATAACAGGCAGATACAACCATGTGCCAAATGTGGAAAAAAAAATCTAGGAGAATGCCGTCTGGGAACAAACTAGTGTTTTATCAATGGATGCAAGGACCACTTTGCCAACAACTATCCTAATCAATCAAATGCTTAAGCTCAATAGAGAGCTCCTTATGCTCAACTCCATCAGATGTAAGCCACCTTAGAAGGACAGTTGATAAACTTGGGAAGACTTGAAGGTCTACCTACCAAGGCCTGCATTTACACGATGGCAAAAGAACAGGTGGCTACTGAAGCCTCTAATGTTGTCACTAGTCAGATTTCAAGTCTTTCTTTTAATGCATATGCTCTATTTGATACGGGTGCCACACATTCTTTTGTATCAACATCTTTTGCTAAGATGCTAGGAAAATATCTAGAACCTATAAGAAAGGGATTCACTACGATACTACCCTCTAGGGAAGTGATGATGCCTATGCATTACTTGTGCATAGTTACTTTATGGATATCTAAAAGAGAACACTTTGTCGATCTCATTGTAATCGATATGTGTGACTATGATATGATTCTTGGGATGGAGTTCCATTGAGTGCCAAAATTGAAAGGTAATTTTTCATCCAAAAGGTGAAGAAAGATCTGTGTATGTGGGTGAGTCAAGAAAGAATCCAGACATGCATTAGCCATGAAAGCAAGGAAGTTGTTAGCAAGTGGCTACATGTGTTATTTGGTGAACATCGTAGAAAAAGTCAAGAAGAAAAGGCAAAGATTGAAGATGTTGTAGTAGTTTGAGAATTTTTAGAGGTATTTCCAAATGATTTATCAAGCTTAACCCCAAATAGAGAGATCAAATTTGATATCGAGCTCGCTCTAGGCATTGATCCGATTTCTAAAGCACCATGTAGAATGGCTTTAGTAGAATTGAAAGATTTGTATTTGCAATTAAAAGAACTTCTTGATAAAGGCTTTTTTTGACCTATTCACTCACCATGGGGAGCACAGGTTTTGTTTGTCAAGAAGAATGATGGTTCTATAAGACTCTGCATCGACTATCGTGAGTTGAACAAAGTGACAATAAAGAACAAGTACCTGTTGCCTTGAATCAATAATTTGTTTGATCAACTTAAGGGTGTATTTGTTAGACATGTATGCCCTAAGGAGTAAAAATGTAATATGTTTTTGAAGACATTTTCATCAATAAAGAATTTATTATTTATATATACCAAATCTTGTCCTCTTTACGTTCATATTTGTTGAATATATGATAAGCAAATAATAGTCTGAGACTGTCAGTCTAAACCTTTAAGAATTGGGCATATGATGGACAGATTATGCGGAAGACACGATTCTTAAGGTAATGGTCTAAAAACATAAGATCCGCAATCGATGGAATAAAGTTGGGCGCTTTATTCATGTAAAGATTGTTATGTTGTCTATATTCCTATTGAGAGATGGTTTGTCTTGACCATCAAAGGTGGACTCCGTGAATAGAAACATTGGCACGTTGTCATAGGTGACGATGTGTTGGATCGGGACATAAAGTGAATTGATTTGGATTGATAATTCTGTCTTGGCAAATCGATTCACTTTAGACAATCATTTGTATTGTATCTTAATCCTGAG
>CAMOHE010049452.1:0-18516 GCA_946598075.1 Artocarpus hirsutus
TACTAAGCATTAGCTTATTCAAGTTTTCATCATGTTGCAGATAAGGGTAAGAAAGTGATGGAATAGGCGGAGGACACTATGATGGGCATGTGAGCTAAGGAAGATGGTTGCAAATGGAAGAACGCCAAGGAAAGAGAATTTTAAAGGAATAAGCTATGATTTTTCAATTCTAAGTATGTTTATAACTTTAAGGATATGTTTTATAATTTAAGTATAATTTTTATAAATTTTGTGAATGTTTGTTTAATGTATTTTTATTAATTTTCTTCCACATTTGAAGTTTTAAAACTTGTTTTATTGTTTTTAAAAGAATTATTTTTAAAGGTTCGGCCTGCCGACCATACTGGTCGGACTGCCGAAGTTTTTCAATCGGCCTGCCGGCTGTCAAGCATCGGCCTGCCGATCTTTTGGATTTTAAAAACCCCATTTTGCAAGGCCTCGGACGGCCTGCCGATGGGTGACCTTCGGCCTGCCGGTTAAGTTCGGTCTGCCGAAGTTGAAAGTTCGGCCTGCCGGCCGAGACATGTTCAAAGAATTTTGTCTTTTGTTTTTCAAAGGCCATTTAATTTAAAAAAAAAATATTAGCAAACTATTTATACAATGTCTATGGGAAAAGCAAATTGTTTATAATTAAGAAAAATTATGATTTCTTATAAATAGTATTTGTATATTTGTATAAAAAAAATGTATGCAAAGATCCTGGGAATGCTTTTCCAAACTATGATTTCAAATACATGTTATCAATTACAATAGTTTGCTACAAATAATGTTTTAACGAATGAATGTAACGTTATCTGTGACGTTCGAAAGGGGGGCGTCACAAAAATAATGCTTAATTTTATGAAATGTCTTTTACTACAACATGATTTGTTATATTGTCGATTTTAGATATTTCATAAGATGAGTTTTGCCGCAATTAATGCACAGATTTATTCATTAAAATATAATAATTTTGATTTATTATTATCTTTCATATCTCAAAATTATATTAATTATAATTGTAATGATAGCGGTTATAATTTTTATAGCTGGTGCTTCAAATTATTAGTGAAAGATGATTATTTAGCTACTTTTTATAGAAAAACTTATTTCATTATAGCTTGTTATTTTGTCACTTTAGGTTGACTTATAAAATTAATAAAAGTGCTTGCAATTAATAAGAAAAGTTATAATAAATTAAATTCTCTAGATAATTATTTATAGTTAAAACTCTATATTAGTTACAAAACATACAAGGGATTCTCATAGATTCACTGTTTTAATTTTATATTTTAAAATATTATCTAAAATTGTTAAAAATATTTTTTTCTTTAAAATCTTATTAAAATCATGCTTACATTTTCAACCGTTAAATTGTTAAATTGTTAATCTTTCAAATTCCTACCTCCCCGTGGATAAACCTTTATATACTACAAATGTCTGCATTTAAAGAATCATTTTAGGCGATACAAACATTGGCTTTACCATTTCCTTCAATCAAGACTGCAAGGCCTGATATTGTATTTACAATTGCCTCTATTGGTTTTAAATCTAAGTACTGTTTACTTTTAAGGATAGTGTACATTGTACCACTATCTAGTATACAAATATCCCTAGCATTAATATTGAAATTTGCTCCTTCATTAGTGCAATCTATGTCAAACCTCATGAAAAATAAACAATTTAACAGGAATAGAATTTAAATGCATCATATAAGGAACATTTTATTCAATAAAACATAATACTAATATATCCAAAAATTACAAGTAAAATACAACAAACAAAACATAGTTTTATATTTACTAATTAGTTGTCACCAAGATCTATGTCAACAAAATCATCAGTGATATTCGAAGCATCAAGATGTGTTGAATAATCTATGTGATCTAAATGTTCAACTAAATCAACTTCCTTTTCTTTCCCCTTTAGGGATGCCTTGTAAAGCTTACAAACATGCTCTTGGTTTGACAAACTCAGGACCAATGGCCTTTACCTTTAGTACCACATCGATAGCATGAATTTTCAATATTCTTGGAAGAATTTTCACAAACATCTTTCCCTTTATCATGTCTTCCTTCATGATGCTTCTTTTGAATTGTGTGGTTTTGTGCAATGCAAAAACTGCCTTGACCGCGTCCCCTACCACGGCCATGGCCACTACCACAACTACAATCGTGGTTATGTCCTCATCCAAAATTTTCAATATTTGAAGCATTCACTTTTGGAAATGTTGCTGAACCTATGGGATGTATGAAATGTAGAGTAAGTCTTTTCCAATATTTCCTTATCAGTAATTTCTCCCTACAAAATTTCAATTGTGAAACTATTCTGAACATAGCAAAGTTATAACCACTGACCTTTTAAAGTCTTGGAATCGCAGAGCGTTCCACTCATTATGGCTTGTAGGAAGTATAACTTCCTTTAATGATCGAATCTTTCCTTAAGTCCTTTCCATAATGCATCTGGATCTTTCATAGTGAGATATTTGCATTTTAAACCATCATCAAGGTATTTGTAAAGGAAAATCATCGCTTTTGCCTTATCTTGCAATGACATGGTATTACCTTCTTTAATTGTCCCCGAGAGACCCATTGACTCAAGATGCATTTCTACAACAAGAATCTAGGGCATATAATTCGTTCTCGTGATATCCAATGCAATGAACTCAAGCTTCGCAAGATTTGATATTGTGATAGCTATAAGATAATGTGAGGGGAATTAGAATTATAACTTTATTTATTCAAAGTGTATATAGTACAAGTATTATATGTTGTTAATGCAAATAGCTATTATTAAAAAATGAATAACTATAAACATTATTGCTACATTAAACAACTAAAATTCATTTGAAGGCAAATCAGAAACAAGAAGAATAATGGCTTGCGTAATAATAGTAGTAATAAGAAATATTGCAACGATGTTAAACATTTAGTTAAAATTCTAACTATAGACAATTTTTAGGGAGGGGATAAGATATTAAGGATGATGAGAAGTGATATGTAAGAGTTAAGAATTTATTAATTTACAAGGTAAAAGCTTGCTTTTTATGACTTTTACGTAATCATTGGAATAATGTTATAACCATTGGAATAGTATAAAAATGGTATTGCCCTTGATTGGTATTTAAAAAAAAATACAAAACTATATATGGTAACAGTAACATATAAAAAATACATAAATAATAATCAACTGTAATAAAATTTAAGATAAACAATATAGAGTTATGAAATATACATATATATGTGTAGGAATAATAATATGAACACGCTAATCTATTAGGTAAATCTTTCAAAGGGTATATATGCAAAATATATATAAAGGACTCACTAATCTACTAGGTAAACCTTTCAAAGAGTGCATATGTAGAATACGCTTGAGTAATGACAATAATAATTTTTGTAATCATACCATACTTATAATTAGATGGTAGAGCCTTCACCTTGTAAAGATGGTATTATACAAATATAAAAATAATTGAAAGAAATGATATACTTTTGCCTTTGCTTACTAAGAGCAGAGGCTTGAGCTATAAATAGAGCGCTCGTGCTAATAACGTGTTAAAAAAATTAAGAAATATAAAGGTAAAATAAGAGAATCTAGAGAGAGCATTATGGATCACTAAATCTTAGTTATACAAAAATGGGCAAGAGAATGGAGTATTTATAGGAAAATTTTCATGTGCTATAGTACCTGTTACAATAGCCGTAATTGCTACAATACCATAGACTGATATAGTAACCATGGTGAATATTGCTACAATAACCCCTGCCAATTTTGACTTTATTTATTATGTTGATGTCAAGGCTTACTTCAACAAGAGATATACAGATCTAATATTGGATATTGATTTTTAGTGTACAGAGACAATTAATTATTCATAGCACTGGTAAAATAAAATTAAAAATATTATAAAAAGATAATTAAAGTAAAATTATTAAATCTAAATCAAATTTAAATAAACATAGAAAATATGCAAATAAAACTACTAAATCGCTTCAAAACTAAAAAAAAATGTATACATTGGGATAACTAAAAATCTCAATCTATCAGTTACAAATGTGTCTTCCATGTTTGGAATGGCTATGTTATGTTTTTCAAAAAAAATTAGAAACTTTCTCAAAAAAAGAATCATATCCATTCTCCCTCATCGTTTGTAATTGTTGCTTGTGACTTTGGACTATATCCATGGCATTTACAATATGCTGATCTTTTCTCTAATGTAATTCTGACAACTCATCTGTAACTCATAGAAAACTTCTCATCAAATGTAAACTTAATATGAAATCGAATGACAACATCAGCTTTAATAAATTGTTTGTTTGTTTCTATTCTTTGTTCACAGTTTTCTCCATCATCTGTAATTCTTTCAAGGACATCACTTATAGGTGAGAGAATGGCAGACAAATTGAGTAAAGTCCCATAATGTGAGCCCCAACAAGTACCACCAAGACATTAAGAGTTGTTTCTTGATTTAGGCCTTGCCCACTTGAGATCTTACCACCCTTGATTACTTTGGCAATCATGGCATCTAGTTTTTCTCGAAGAATATCACAACATTTTGATGAAGCTCTAAGAACATTTGCTATACTACCAACTGAAGTGAAAAGTGATGCAACTTGAATATGTTTCTTTGTCATGACTACAAGAGTTAATTGAAGTTGATGAGCAAAACAATGAACATAAAAGGCACTTGGATTTTCTTTCAAAATAAGTGTTTTAATCCCATTGAATTCGCCTTGCATAATACTTGACCTATCATAACCTTTTCCCCACAATCTAGATACACTTAATTCGTGTCTTGAAAATAAATTACCAACAGCAGCCTTTAGTGACAAAGCTGTGTTATTAGCAACATGTTCAATCCCTATAAAACATTCAATCACATGTCCTTTTTATCGACATTGCTCTTTTATTGAAATGTCTCTTGATTCATCAACTAGAATAGAGAACAATGCATCATCAATGTCTTTCATAATAACCTCAATAGTTTCAGCTACAGCAACATATACCATATGTTTTTGGATATCAGTTGATGTCAATTTGAAATTTTTATGAGCATTTTCTAATGCAATGCTTTTGATATCATCATTGTGTTTAGGTAAAAACTGAAAAAGCTCAAGAAAGTTACTTGGTTGCTTGAATTTTCATATTGATCATCACCTCGAAAAGCAAGCCCTTATCGTAAAAGAAATTTGGCACAATCAACTCATCCATTCAATTGGCTTTGATCCTCGCTGTTGCTTTCGGTTTTTTAACACTTCATACTTCTTCCAAGCTTGGTTATGGGCACTGTAAAGGCCTCCAACATGTTGCTGAAATTTATCTTACTTCTTAGAATCACAAATCCTTTACTAACAAAAGATTAAGGACCAGTTTGATAACATATATTTGGTCTAAAACGAAAACAACATAGACAAAATGCAGCGTTTTGGATTTCACTAGTACAGATAGAAGATTAGACAACGGTTAGCCAAACTGTTGTCTAATCCACAGTCAGAACATGTGGTATACATTAGATGCTGGTTTTTAACCATTGTCTAATATGGAAATGAAATACCCAGATGGCAAATTAAATGACAATTTTTAACTAAAATCATCCTTTAAAGTGCACATTAGATGACCATTTCTATAAAAACCATTGTTAAAAGCCTTGAAAAATTAAAAAAAAAAATTGTTGAAACAAATTTTTCACAAAGAATAATTTCAACTATTATTCACAAATTCATGTTATCTTCTTTAATAAACTTGATTCGTATCCAGCATAGAAAAAAATACATAATAATTTTCAAAGACATATATAATAAATATTCATATAACCAAAATATTTCAAGAATCATAAGAAAAATTTATCCATAAAATATAACAACAACAACAACAACAACAACAAATACTTAACTGAACATAAAGGAAAACTCAAAATATGAAAAAAAAAACATAAATTCAAATGAATGAAATTTCAAAAGTTTCCAAAAGTACTCAAATTTTGATGCTCAAAACGGAAGCAGAGGTAGCAGCGACGGCAACATTAATAGTTTGGTGTCGAGTTATGATGTCAGAGACGAGGGTTAAGAGAATGAGGAGTAGAGATGAAAGAGAGAGTGGACGGATAGAAAGAATTTAGAGAATGAGTTAGAAGGTAAGAAAGAAATTATAGGAAGAGGGAGATAGAGAGAACTTAGAGAGATAATGCGGGATTTAAGAGAAAAACTTTAGAATTTGTAAATTTGATAGAGTGGAATGGAAGAGAGTGTTCAAAATTTAAGAAGGAAATGAGACACTTTGAATTTATTGGTTAAATTATGAGCAGGAAAATGTCCTTTTTTTGAAAACCGTTGACATTAGATGACACTTTTCAATCTAGCACATTCGAGGACTGTTTCTCAAAAACTGTTGTTTAAAGCATGTGACATTTATTGCCAATAAATGCCACGTAACTTTAGTTGATATTTTCTCAGTAAGCCATCGTCTAATGAGAGTCACGTAAACTACATTTCATTGTAGGGTTTACTACACTATAACGTATTAGAATATTCATTAAACTAATTTGGGTTGAATTTTCTTGATCGCTTTCCAAATTATGTTGATGGAAACTCATGGTCCCAAGGTTGACAAGGACCTTTTTTCATATAAGTTCATAGAACTTGATCACGAATGTTAGAATGATATTCTAAAATAGGAATTCACAACCCAGGATCAGTTGGCAAATCTTTAGGATTAAAATCTACCTTGTTTGATTTTTTAGTACTATTATCATTTTTTTTTCCATAAAAGTTGAAGATTCTTCTAACTTTCTCTTAAAGTGCTTTTCCATAATTGTCAATAAATTGCCACCTAAATATTAAAGAAAAATATTTATAATCAACTTCATCCTCATTTTCAATTGACAATAAGCATTTGAACATAATGAATGACACTACATCTTAACTAATTAAACACTATTCTCAAAATAGTAATGATTAGTTGGCGTATATTCCATTTTATTTTTCTTTTTTTTAATTCTTTATTTTTTATTTAGTTTTACGTATGTGCATTAGTTTAGGTATGGGTTTTCTTTCTAGAGCTTGCTAATAGCCTTTGATTTGAGGGGGAGTGTTTTGGTTGTTATGTATGGATTTTCTTTTGTGGGCTTACTAATGGGCTTTGTTTAGGGGGCTCTATGTTTTTTTTTTTTTTTTTGCTAAATAGAAGGGAGCTTTATGTTTTTTTTCTTGAATAAGGGGCTTATATTTTATACCTAAAACTTAGATAAATATATATATATATATATATATATATATATATGCATAAGTAAACTAAAGAAAAAACATGGGGGTGCGGGAGAGGGGGGCTTGTGTAACGCCTCTGAATTTTAAAGTAGGGTTAGTTATGTTAAGTTTAATTATTAAGTGTGCCTGTGTAATTTTTTGTTGTTAATTTTAATCAGTTGAAGATTTTATTGTATTTGTTATATCTAAAATTTGATTTTAGTTTTAAAATATCAAATGACATTTTTATTCCACATTTTACTCTTATTTACAAAAATGCCCTTAGGGCTTTTCTTTTCTTTTTCTTTTTTCTTTTCCCTTTCTTTTTTTTCCCTCATTTTCATGCTCTCTCTCTTTTCCCTCTCTTTCTTTTTTCACCCGATGCCCTCTCTCTCTTTCTCTCTAAAAATTTTCAAACTCAAGTGCTTAACCATTGATTTGAGGCCAAGGATTGAAGTTCAAATTATCAAGTTTTTTACTCAAAAACACCATTAAAGGTTAGTTTTCTCTTATTCTTAAAATTTCAAAGTTTAGATTTCAATTTTTAAAATTTTCTTTGATTGTTAAATCCGAACTTTATTGAGCTTAGATAATGTTTAATCTAAGCTTATAGGACTTGTATCATCATGGATTTAAGCTTTTTTTGAACAAAAATTGGTTTAATCAAGTTTTGATATTTTTCTTAGATTTTCAAATCTATTGTGAAATTGAGTTTAAATTTGAGGAAAATGGTTCAAACTTGTTCTATTATGATTTTCTATGCTTTCTATGTGATTTTTATGCTTTGGGATTAAGACAACATGTTTTAAATTTAAATTTTGAGCTTGGGGAGGTCAAGACTCGAAGTCTTGGGTCCCCAGATTTTGCCAATTTGGCAGGCTAGATTCATGAGTTTGGCAGGCCGGATTCATCTGACCGGCAAGCTAAACTTGAAAAAGTTTGGTCGACCGGACCTGGTCTTCCAGTAGGCCGAATTGTACAATTCGGTAGGCCGAACCAAGGCGACTGACATGGTGAAATTTTGTAATTTTTCACCCGTTTTCATTGTTTTGAACCCCGAAAGAGATTTTAAACTTCCAATATGATTTTGGGTTATGATTATTTTGAGTCAAAAGGCACACTAATAATTAAACTGACATAATAATATTTGTTAAATATGATTTCTGATTTTAAATGTAGTTTTCAAGGTTTTGAACGTATATGGAGCATACGTTAGATTTAACTTGGAGCTTATGTTATTGGATTTCAAATGAGGTAGGATATTTTCATCCCTTCCTTTGGTTGCCCTTTTTAAATTGTTTTGGCCAAGTCTATTTCTTAAATGTTTCCTTTTAATAATGATTTCTATCTTTCATTTTGAAGAATTGTATTTTGATATTTCTTTCAAAATTTCAAAATCCGTACAGTGATGTTTTATCAAAATTTGTTCATGTAAGTATTTATCAATCTTCATAAATAATTTTTGAGACTTGTTTTAGTAAATATGATTTGTGAATGATATTTTAAATAACTTGTTTTTAACTAGTTATCCTATTGAGCCTCCTGCTCACGTTTTCCTATTTTTAAATATCCCCTTCTAGGTTTTAAAAAGGAAGGTCCTAAGATCGAAACCTGGCTCTTGGGATTGAAATGGTATTTCTATGTAATTGTCGTATGACACGTGTACTGTACGACTTGTCCCGATGTCGCTGATGATGTCACTTTCGTCTTTGTGAGTCCCACCATGTCATTTATTTTAAAGACGATGATTTTTAGTATTTTTGTATTATTATTATTATTGATGTTATTTGTATTTTATTTAGCTACCCACCTTTGTGGCTAGCTTCCATGTGATGGTGAAAAAGAATAAGATCTAGGCCCCACCTTCGTGGCATTCACGTGATGGTGATCGCCGATGAGATTATTTATTTTTGATCATGTTTATTTCAAATGAGAAATCTACTTAATTTATATATTTTCTACATATCTTTATTCATGTTTCCTTCCTATTTTCTTTAATTTTCATCTTATTTACCTAAAACTACTAACCTCCTCTCTGGGCCATCACAGCTTGGGTCCCTTCTGTTCTTGGTCATCTACATAAACAATGAGAATGGTAATCTTTGCCTCAGGTGATTTCTTGATGAATAAGGTATGGGTTGATTGCCCTTGTGTTTTGTGCCTCTTGATTGCTTTAGTAAATCTCTCAAACCAAGCTCTTGGAGACTTTTTCAAGCTATATAATGAGTTCCTAAGGTGGCATACTTTGTTAGAATTGGTAGCAGTATCACATCTTGGAGGAATTTCTATGTAGACTTCATCTTCTAGATCTATATTAAGGAAAGCATTCTTGACATCTAATTGATAGACAAGCCAATCTAAATTGGCTGCTAGAGATAAAAAGACCCAAATAGTGTTTAACTTAGCTACTAGGTGAATGTTTCTTAATAATCAATCCCATAGGTTTGAGTAAACCCCTTAGCTACTAGCCTTGCTTTGTATCGATCGACAGTATTACGCATTTTATTAAACATCTATTTGCAAACTACATGAATATAAAGACATTACTAGAAGAAGAATTGATATTACCTTCAGGAGAGGGATTTAAACTCAAATTGGTCACCTGTTTGTGCTCGAGAAGAATGAGTTACTGCAACTCCCATGAAGTTTTTAGTAGTCTTGAGTAAACTTGGAGCTCTTTATGTTTTATTTGTTGTGTTGGGACGTGAGAACTATTTGTTGTAGGGCCTAAGTGAGAAGATTTGGATGGGGACTTAATGGATATAGATGAAGGCTTAAACACAAGGGAATTTGAAGAAGAAGTGATACCTAGACTATAACCGATAAGACGAAGTGGTATGATGGCGGGCATAATTGTAGAAGTATCTAACTCATGCCAAAACTGATGTTCTTCTAGCAAGATAGGATCCTTCCCTTGAATATGAGTTTTAGGGTAAAAGGGTTGATTCTCAAATAAGGTTATGCTCGTACTTTAGCAGAATTTTTGAGTGGAAAGAGAATAGCATTTGTACCGTTTTTAGTGTGGAGAGTAACTCAAAAATGTGCATTTTATGGTCTTAGGGCCAAGTTTACTTCTCTGATGTGGAAACATATGGATAAAGGTGGGAAACTAAAAAATTTGAGGGGAATGGACAAGATGAGTCTGAATCTTGGAATTCACAATGAATGAAAAAAAATTGGAAACACAATCGATTCTCTTGTAATTTAACTAATAGACAACATAAAGTACTAAGAGAACTAATTTATAACCATATTTTTTGAAATAATAATTAACCCAATACTTGTCACTATGGATAGTGATCCATAAGCAATTCTAACTTTAACCAAGAATTTTGATTTGTGGCTTTCGACACTAAGAGCACTCAAAAAAGTACCTTTTTGTGCTATAGAAATTTTTCCAATGGCTAGTGCTTCGGAACTGAGTTGAAACTAACTAAACATCTTTTGCAACAAATCAATTTGTTCTTTTCTAAAAGGGGTAGATTTGGCTACTTGTTGTTCATTAGTGGTTGTTGCAAGACCACGACTTTGTTTGTTGTCATATGGTGGTCTGTTCGGTTTCCAACCTATAGGCTTCCTATGAATCTTCAAATATGTTTCTGTAGTATGTCTAGGCTTGTGATAGTGATCATGCCATGGCATGCCTCCATGGCGGTGATTATTGTTGGCAAAGTTCACCCTATGGACTGCAAAAGTAGAACGTTTGGATGGAGTTGAGACATCTTAGGTCCTCAACATGATCTTTTTCTGACTCTTTTCTCTTTGCACTTTAAGAATTTGAAAATTGTCTCTTTCCACTATTTTCTTTTACTTCCTTCCATTACTTAGGGAGTCCCAATTTAATCCTTCAAATAGGTCTAATTTCTTCCAATATTGAGTGAGAGGGTTGTAATATTAAGTGACTAAAAGATCATCTTGCTGAAGGTCTTGTAGATTGCTCTTCATTCCAAACAATTTCTCTATGTTTTCACTGTTGGAATTTGTTTCCTTGACAACATCCCAAATCTCTTTTGTTGTTTTATAGAACATGAAGTCTTGACTGATTGTTGTTTTACTACAACAAATTTAAGATTATACGACCTTTATTTAATGATCGTTTCTCAAAAATCATCGTAATAAGGCAAAAAAAATGAGGCAAGTTATGCCTGCGAACACGAAAACCGTCGTGATAAGTACGAGAGCTACCACAATAGTTTTTTAAAAAACCCTCGTATTAAAAAATAGTCGTGGTAGCTTATACTTACCACGATAGTTTTTTAAAAAACCATCATGGTAGCTCACTACTAGAATCTTGAGATTATACAACCCTTATTTAACAACGTTTTTTGAAAACCTATCATGGTAAGGAGATGTAAAAATGCAAAGAGTATGCCTGAATATATGAAAACCGTTGTGTTCGTGTGCGGAACCTTTCACGACGGTTTTTAATAAAAACCATCGTGATAGGTTTATTTGGGCCGAGGATTAAAAATTTTGAATAAGGAACCTTTCACGACGATTTTTATTTGGGCTGAGGATTAAAAATTTTGAATAAGGAACCTTTCACATCAGTTTTTATAAAAACCATCGTAAAAGGTTTTGCATCTTGGCCCGTGCTTAAATTTGGGTGGGAGACTAAAAATTTTGAATATGCAGACTTTTCACAGTGGTTTTTATAAAAACCATCATGAAAGGTTTCGTATCTTGATGCGTGCTTAAATTTGGGCGGGGGACTAAAAATTTTAAATATACCGACCTTTCATGATGGTTTTTATAAAAACCATCATTAAAAGTTTTGCATCTTAGTGCGTGTTTAAATTTGGACGAGGGACTAAAAATTTCAAATATGAGACCTTTTACGACGGTTTTTATAAAAACCGTCGTAAAAGGTAATATAGGATTCCGAATATCAAGACCTTTCACAACAGTTTTTAAAAAAACCATCGTGAAAGGTTCTGCATCTTGGTGTGTACTTAAATTTGGACGAGGGATTAAAAATTTTGAATATTGGACCTTTCACGATGGTTTTTATAAAAACCATCATGAAAGGTAAATTTAGGCTAAGGACTAAAAATTTCAAATATAGGACCTTTCACGATGGTTTTTATAAAAACCGTCATAAAAGTTTTTGCATCTTGGCGCATGCTTAAATTTAGGCAGGGAACTAAAAATTTTAAATATGGGACCTTTCACGATAGTTTTTATAAAAACCACCATGAAAGGTTCCTCATACTAAAAATTTCGAATATCGGGACCTTTCACGACAGTTTTTATAAAAGCCATCGTGAAAGTTCTGCATCTTGACGCGTGCTTAAATTTGGACAAGGGACTAAAAATTTCGAATATAGGACCTTTCACGATGGTTTTTATAAAAACCGTCATGAAAGTTTTCACATCTTAGCGCATGCTTAAATTTAGGGGGGGACTAAAAATTTTGAATATGTAGACCTTTCACGATGGTTTTAATAAAAACCATCGTGAAAGGTACACGTGCTACCTTTCACGACAATTTTTATAAAAACCATTGTGAAAGGTTCCACCTTACATTTCATGACAGTTTTTATAAAAACTGTCATGAAAGGTTCCACATATTCAAAATTTTTAGTCCCCTGCCCAAATTAAAGCACACGTCAATGCCATGGCCTTTCCTATTTATTCAAAATTTCTCCAACTCAAACCCTCTCTAACTCTCAAACCCACTTTTCTCTCCCTTTTCTCTCTCTAACTCGTCCCCCCCCCACGGCCCATCTATCGACGAGCTTAGCCACCCATGACATTCCATGGACTTTGACATTCTCCTATCACTCTCTTCATGACCCCACCATCATTTGACCCAACCCCCAACAAACTTAGCTCTGTTTGTTGCCATTCATCCTCGTCCCTTGACATTCCATCGACTCCATTGTCGTTTGACTCCTCCCTTGATGTTCTTTCAGCTCCACCACTGTTGGTAAATTTCAAACCATTTATTTTAGTTTTAGTGTTATAGTTAGTTCTATACTTAATATTATTTGGTTATTTTAGTATTATTTAGCTTTAGTTTTAGTTTTAATATTAGTTACATTACTTTGTTATTTGCCATTTAGTATGTGTTACTTGTATTTGGTGTTTGAAAGAACTTTGAACAATATTTAGCATTTTGGCATGAGAATATGTTACTTTTTATGTGTTTATAATGCCTATTTATTTTTGTTATCGTTTCTTTACCTCACACATAAAGACATGGACTTAGACACTAAGAATCCATCAACTCTTGTTCAAGCATAAAAAGAGTACTTGACTTTACAATGTAAATATATATATATACATATATATGATTTCGTACAAAATTTATAGTCAATGTAATTATGTGATTATGAAGTCAGGGCATTGTATTCATGGTGAAAATATAGGACTATTCAAATTATGGGAAACCAAAATTTTGGTTACTTTTTTTAGCTTTAGACCAACTTTTTTACGACGATTTTTATGAAAATCGTCATGAAACAAAGCCTTACATGACGGTTTTTATAAAAACCATCATGTAAGCTCAATGTAAGGCTAAGCTTACACGACAGTTTTTATGAATCGTTGTGTAAGCTTTGCGTTTCACGATGGTTTTTGGTGAAAACCGTCATGGTAGCCTCGTCCTAAGATCCTAGAACCCTGTCAAAATAAGGATTCCACAACAATAAATAACTGTCGTCAAAAGTTTTGTTGGTACCACATTGGAAGATTACAGGACGATTTTTTAACCGTAGTGAAAACATACCACGACGGTTTTAAATCGTCGTATAATCTACAGTTTCTACTAGTGTTTATCATATTGATCAACCATGACATCACCATATTGTTCTTTGATCTTTACACTTTGAATTTCTAATCTTCCTTGTTTGGAGGTGGTACAACACCAATAAGATAGTCGTCCTTCCCCTTGCTGCTGATATAAATCATGACAGAGTAAGCCAATTAAATATAGTTTTTCCCGTTCAACTTGTGCCCGGTGATTAGAAGAACCATATGTTCTGATTTGCCATAGCTATTGGGAGTGACTAATTTTGAGTCCGAGGAAGCAATAGATATGCTGCTCTTGTCAATGGCCATTTCGTATTTAACCATCAAAGTAGGAGAGGGTTTGGTTCAAAGAGTGCTCTGGTATCATGAAGGTAATAAGAGAAGAGAAAATGATTCTTATTGTTTTCCTTAAGACATAGAACAAAATATATAGGAGAGAAAACTCAAAAATGAATTCACCAGCTCCTTAAACACGGGACACAAAATCACAAATTAACTTATTCTGGCTACTTATTGAAATTATAAAATTATAATATGGAGATTTAGATTCTAATTATCGTTATCTCTTTATTTTGGGAAATAATAGAAATTTCAAAATCTCTCATAACAAAGAAAAAAATAATTTCAAGATTGTCTTTGACTACACTTTTGGAATTTCACATTTACAGTGAGATCGGAAATCCTAGGTCTTTAATTTAATGAAATTTTTCTTTAATTCCACTTTTTTTTTCCTTTTAGTTTTATTTTATTTATTTGATATCATTACCTCTTTTATTCAATTTATTCATATAAGATTAGAGTTAAAATAATTTTGGTAATTAGTAGACAATCGATCCTTGTAGGAATAATACTCACTCATAATTATGTTGCTAGTTAATGCGATAACGTACACTTGTGTTGTTAAATTTTCACAACAAAACACATTTTGGTACATCGAATTTTTTTTTTAAATAAATATATGATATTTTTAAATGTTCCTCATTAAAATATTCTCTAACATGCCCCACCCAAACAACCTTTTCAAATGTATCCCTTCATAAATTTCTTTTTCTTATAGACCTCAAAATATTATTCTCTAAATTTGACCCGCATAAATACTAATCTTACTCAAACATCTTTTTCTCTTTTTTTTCTCATCTAAAATATTTTCATAGCTAATTTTTCTCTAATTTACTTCCATTAAAATCTTTTTTCAATTTTAATTCTAGCTATAGGAATATAACATAAAGAAATTAGATTATGACCACTGTAGGTTCACTCATAATATATTATTCAGAGTCTTGGTAAATTTGTTTGGTCATGTATTTCCTTATTATTATTATTGTTATTATTCAGAGTCTTGGTAAATTTGTTTGGTCATGTATTTCCTTATTATTATTATTGTTATTATTCAGAGTCTTGGTAAATTTGTTTGGTCATCTATTTCCTTATTGTTGTTATTATTATTATTTGCAAATCCTTGAGTGTCGTTTTGGAGATTGTTTCGCCTTTTTCGATTTACTTCATCTTGTTCAAATTTTATACGTTTATTGAATGTGCCTCGCTGAAATACATTATCTATATGCCTTTATTAAAATAATTATTTTTATTTTCTCCTCCATTTGATCTTATATATATTTTAAATGTACATTATTAGTGTTTTTAATTTTTTTAATTTAAATATTTTGTTCTCAAATGTTCCTCTACGTAAAATTTTTTTCGAGTTAATTGCAATACTATATCTTTTAATTTTAATTATTTTTTAATTTATCTATCTGTTTTTAAAAACAACAAAAATTTCCTTTGAATATAAAAAACTATTTTAGTTCTATCCCTTACAAACTCTTTTTAGAGAAAAAAAAATAGAGATAAAAGAAAAAGACCCTTAATTTAACTGACTTTGTTTGTGAAATATATTTTTCTTTTTGAAAAATTTCTTTATAAGATATTTTTACATTTCAAAAGACATGAAACTTAAGGTCTTGTTTCTAAAATAAGATGCTTTGGTTTAAGTTTTTTTTAGTTGTTAAATCTATAAAATATTTTTCATAACCATTTACGGGTAGTTGTGTATTTTGCCGAATTTTTCCGTACACAGGGATGAAAATGAAATTAATTTTTTAAATTCAAAAAATACTTTCATAGCTTTTTAAAACAAAAGGACACTGAGAAGTAGTTAAACTAAGATGTATAATTATATAATTAACCTAAATTTTTTCTTGTTGCATTATAAAAGTTTTTCCCCTAATATCCTTTACATGCGCTAAAAATGCATTCAAATCGTTTTTACTAAACAATTTTTGATCTCAAATACTATTTCCTCATGCGTGTATTCTAAATTATTAACTATCTAATTAGTTTATCTCATTATTTTTTTATTGTAAAAAATGTGTTCTTCCGAAATATTTATATGGCGGCGGTCTTGAATTTTTCGGACATCAATCATCGTTGCCATATCATTAACTCATCATAGAGGAGTAACCATCGGTCCGTTGAATCTGAATGGACAAATTACAGGACGAAACACAAATACACACACACCATTACTCATCATTGTCATTCACCAATCTAAGCAGCTCACAGTACCTCCGCTGAATCTGAATGGCATCATATAAATAACAATAATTATTCAGAATACCCGTATGTAGTACACATAATAATGCGTATATCACAAAAGATTCCATAACCAAAAAAGGATAATTAGAACACAGTAGAATGAGATAGAAAAATAAGGAAGGGAAAATCTCTGTTGGATGAGGACTAATCTGCTGAGGTAGCCATACTGGTCGGATTTTTCATTAATTTCCCCCAAAACCTCTGGCGCATAGAGCTTTAGAGAGCCCACAGTTGTACGTAAACACGCGAAAACCGGACACTGGAGGAAGGGGAAAAAAACCCATTTGTACGGAACGAGGTGGTTTTCGTGCATGCAGACGTACTTGGTTTTACTCCCGAAAGCGAGGAGCTTCTTTTCTTTCTCTCTTTCAGATTCATGACTTTTTGCGGTTACGAGGCGAAAATATGACGGCGCGTGAGTGGGTTTCTGATAGATAACTCGTGCCTCTCACGTGCCGAATATTTTTTTTTCCTTAGCTGCCAAGCTTACGATTGTGACGTGTCTGGTTTCCATGTACAGTTACATTGCATGGCATTCACACTTGGCAGCTCCTGTCCTGTTCTCTGAACTGACAACGTATGATCCCATTATTGCTTAAAACTACAAAACTGCCCTTCCAACAATAGACGCGGCCCTTAGAAATTGGGTATTTTCATTTCGAGGGCATGGAGTTGGACCATCTTCCTGATATAACAATAAATTATTCTTTGAACTCAGCTAGAATGGAGAAAACAAGGATTTTTTTTGCTTCATTTTTCTATAAAACAAAATTAAAAAAGCACCAACACTTTCGTGAGAGAGCAAGAGATTTGAACATGTTTGGATGGATGTTTGGTGAAATATGGCAACTCTACTAAATAAACATTGTAGTGGCCTTTTTGTAATTTGATCATGCATGCAGGATTATTCTAAACAAAAAATAATATCCAAATTTGATCAGGCCAATTTTTTGAGGGTCGCCCATTTCTCTTCTTTTCCTAAACAAGAAAAAGGCAGTGTAGTTGGTGTAGAGCCCTGGTTTTGAGTGTAGTTCTTCAGAAACCATTGGCCCCAAAAAAATTTCCAAAAAAGAGAAACAACCCTCGAAAACATTGCCTTTAAATACAGCTCTCCAGAGCTCCCATTCTTCATATCTCCGTACACCGTCCGGAGAATTTTATCTGCTCCGCCGAAACCCCTTTTCTTTGCTGTTTGTTTCTCGAGAAAACGTAAAAGAAATGAGGACTAGCTGCAATGGTTGCAGAGTTCTTCGCAAAGGGTGCAGTGATGATTGCTCTATCAGACCTTGCCTTCAGTGGATCAAATCTCCTGAGTCCCAAGCCCAAGCCACTCTCTTTCTCGCCAAATTTTATGGTCGCACTGGCCTTCTCAACCTCATTGACGCTGGCCCTCAGCATCTCCGTCCTGGTAATAACTCCACTTTATTCTGATATATTTCAACATTTACTAGGGGTCACTAAAAAAGCAAAAGCAAAATGAAAACGTTACTACGCAATTAGTTTAAACTTGTCTTATTTATTTTTAAACATGGGGTGATTGGACCCTCTACCTCAGTGTTTACAACTCGGTGACTTAATTAAAAAATTATTATTGCAAAGAATTTGATTTTTGGTATTAAATGTGATATTGAGCAGCTGTTTTCAAGAGCTTGTTGTACGAGGCATGTGGGAGGATCGTGAACCCAATATATGGTTCGGTGGGGCTGCTGTGGTCCGGCGAGTGGGCCAAGTGCCAAGCCGCCGTCGAGGCGGTGCTGGCAGGAATGCCGATAATGGGAGACGGAGACGGCGCGGCGTTGGATCCTCCGCTGAAGTCGTGCGACATACGCCATGTGGCGAAGGACACGCCGGCTGAGCGTGAGTCGGCCGATCCGAAGCTGAGCCAAGTGGTTAAGACCCGCAATAGGTTCAAGAGGACCTCGGCCAAGCACAGGAACTTGGTGGT
>CAMOHE010049453.1:0-10997 GCA_946598075.1 Artocarpus hirsutus
ACTTATGCGCGAACAATGCGCAAAGCTTGGTCTTGCGGAAATACATAACTTTGTTGCCGTTGATAGAGATTGGGCAAATATACTGGCTGGTTTTTGTCTCGCGTCAGTCATTCAAATAGCTGTCCTCTCCGCTCAGATTGATGCAGAGCTTCCTACTCTTTTCCATTTGGCCTCTGTTTCATTTTTAGCTGCCTTTGCTTCTTTCTTTGTTGGCAAATTCATGAGTTCCAGATTTCCACAAACTGCACAAGTTCTCGACCGAGTCGGCGTGCTGTTTGCAGTGACGGGGCTCTTCATAGCCGTTACGATCCCATTTCCATTCTGGCTCGCTGTAACCACCTGGCTCATCTACGCGATTTCCTTGGTCCTCATTTTTGTTTGCAATTTCTTTGACGAAACGCAGGTTTAGATGAAAGCTAATCAAGGTAGAACGATTGCAATTGCTTATGTGGCTAGTTTGTACTTTCATTTATGTTTTTCAGAAAGAGAGTGTCTACTTTTATTTTGTTCTCTGGGATTTTGACTAATCCCCTCGTGCTTTTTTTCTTTTCTTTTTTTTAAGTGATTACCCTTGTCTGTATGCTGTATGTGCTAGTGATATGCTTCGTTTTGTTTTGTATATATATATTTTTTTATTTTTGCTCTTTTTTTCTCCCTTGGTGTTTGAGTTCTTCCTTTTTCAGCTTTCACGTCAAATCTTAAAAATTTATGTTCGACTTTGGTCCTTGTCACAAGAGCAAGCTTTAAAAAATGACTTGCACACCCCGTCAACTTCAAAATTACAACCGAAAGTACCATAAGCTTGTCCATTTTTTAATAGAAATAATTATGTCACAAGCTAAGTTTAAGCAGAGATTTTGAAGAATGCTCCAAAAAAGTCTCACTTAAACATCCATGCCTAGGATATTGGTCCTTCAGACTGAACCGCATAATTAGACTCTAAAGAACAACGAACTATGATTGATTGAATTTGTCCCCACATATTACCAAAATAATATACTAGATTATTATTGGCAATCTACCAATTGGCACCGGCTGAACCAATATAACCACCCATAGTTGCATGCACCAGGTGCCGGTGGCCAGAGAGTAATCCAGTATAGTACCAGATTACCGGATTAATGGATGCAAAAGGCCCATTACTCTTGGATAATTCTTGGCAGGGCATGAAGGGAGACGAAAAGAGATGGGAATATACATCCCACTGTATACTCATCGATCCATCTTTTACATTGAGAGACTCGAACTTATATTGTCAATTTTGAGAGTGAAACACCCATCTTTTAGTACAGGGTAAATTATTTGAATAATCCCCAATTTTTTAGAAAAGTGAGCATTTGATTTCTAATTTTTTTTTATTCAACTAACCCCAACCTTTGATTTGGTTGCTGATGAAATAATTTAATCGTCAAACAGTTAATTTTGGGTGGAAAAAGGTGACAAAATGGTCTCCAAAATTCACGGTTTAACTGTTAAATTGATCGCTTAGCAACTAAAGTCAAAGATTGTAGTCTGTTGAACAAAAAAAGGGTTAAGGACTAATGCTTACTTTCGTGAAAATGTTGGAAACTACTAAAACAATTTATCCGTTAGT
This sequence comes from Artocarpus hirsutus, assembly GCA_946598075.1. Lineage (NCBI taxonomy): Eukaryota > Viridiplantae > Streptophyta > Magnoliopsida > Rosales > Moraceae > Artocarpus > Artocarpus hirsutus. The sequence goes on from CAMOHE010049453.1 coordinate 1,595, forward strand.
ACATAAAATGGTTATGGTAAATTTTAAACTATTTGATATTTTATGAGTTAACTGAGTTAATTATGTATTTATTAAATTTGAGTTTTCAAGGGGGAAAAACGAGCAGTTAAGCGACATGCTCAAGTTATATAAATTATCACTTTGGTAGATTTTATGCAAAATGTAACTCAAACTCTATAAATGATAACACTTTTTCAAAAAATTTTGGTGGAAATATTTCTTCTTTTAGTAATATAAATATAATTAACTGTAAGCTTCCTAATTGTGATAAGGATTACACGAAGTCTCCTATGTCAATATCTAGATGGTTAAAAATTTAAGTCATCGTAACCGGCCACTAGTAATTATAACTGGCACTTATCATGTATAATAACGGATCAAATATAGTAAGACATTAATATCCGATTGATTTCATGAATACACCTTGACTACCATGTACTAATCAACATGGCTTCAAACTTTGAAATAGGTTTTGTAACACCCCCATTTATGGGGTTAACAGTTTTTAAATAAATAAAATAAAAATCAAAAAATAAAGATAAAACATCAAAGTAATTTACCCGGGACTTAAATAGAAACTCTCAAAATAAAAATAAAACATAAACAAATAAATAAACCACAGTTTAATGTAGCACCTTAAATTTTAATAATATACAACTGTCATAATCATCATTTCAACCCTCAACAAATCTTAATACAGTCACAGAAAGTAACAATTGATGCTTACATTATCATGTAGATCATTCTTTGCATTCGAAGCAATTCCAATGTAATATAACTATATAGCTTCCTCAACTATTTTTCTTGTAACCATCTCACACTTAGTGAATCGTGAAAAGAGGAAAATATAAGGAAATGAGCGACGACATGCTCAGTAGGGAAAACCATTACTCACCTTAAGGTTTTATTCTTTACTACATTAAATCTGTATGGTTAGTTGGTTTTTATCGTTATCCAAATTATGAGATTTATTATGAACATATTCCGTGGATACCATAGTTAATCATAACCACATTTGTAAATGAATTATGTGTAAATCTACATATTCTAGTCTCTAATAAGATTCATAAATCACTTAAGATAGTGTTGGAAAGGTTGCAAGATATTAAGGGATTAGAAGGTGAGCAAAGTTGGGTTCACTATCTACAATTAGCACATGAGTTAACAGGTGGTTTACTTAAGGTAGACGGGTGATATACTGCCACTGATAGGTTTACTAGTTTTCAATCCGAGAATTGAAAAATTCATAGAAAATAAAATACAACTCCGATTTAGGCTCATGATAGCTCGTTGGAAGCTTAGGATGTCTACTTTTTAAATATGCAAACCAATTTACAAAATTCATTTTCATCTCATCCTAGAATTTCAAGAAAGGGCTACTGCCCATAGAGATAATATAAAGTTTATGGAATTTCAAGTTCTTCTTTAACTCAAAGCATATTATCCTTGATCAAAATCCTAAAATCATTTCAAAATATGCAGCATGCATTATATAATCATAATAAATATATTCTCATAAATTTTATACCGAAATCATCATCAAACCAAAATAAAGGTTGGTTGTGGGTTTTAATTCAAGACTTAAGTTTTTGTTCATAAATGCTCAAATATGCATGTTAACATAATTAGAAATTTGCATGAACTTTGAACACAAAAATTATACATTAAAGATGGAGAAACACATAATAAAAACCAAGTTTGAATTAAAGAAAACCTACCTCAAAACTCCTTTGAAAAACACCAAAGTTCGGGTAAAAAATTAAGCTTGAATTGACTCCAAAACAACTTCAAACATAGCTGAAAATTATAGTTACTTTGGCTGCAAAGAGAGATTTATGCTTTGTGTCTTTAGTTAGAAATTGAAGTGAGAAAGGGAGAGAATGAGAAACTAGAGAAGAAGGCGGTGATGGTTGAATAAAAAGGCATCAAAATAATTGAGGAGCGGGAGATAATTGTAGGTTTATGGGGAAAGTGGTAAGAAGAAACAAATGAGCATTCAAAGAAAATATTATCATGTCTCCCCTGGAGACTTTTAGTAAATAATGCCTACATAATTGAGGGGGAAAATGGGGCAAGTTGTGGAAGAAGATAAGAAAGCATTAAAAAGGTGGTTGAGAAAATATATCAATGTCTCCTAGTAATTGAGGTGAATTAATTCTATGTCTCCTTCGAAGACCTTTAGCCAAATGAGAAAGAGACTACTTAATTGAGCATTAATGTAAGGGGACAAGGTTGGTAGAAGTAGGTTATAGGTAAATTTTGAATGTTTCCTATGGAGACTTGGTAAGAATACTAAAGTGACATTTTATTCATATGATTTTTATAAAAATCATATCCGTTAAAATAACGGGTGTTTCAGGTTTAGTCTACTGTCTACTTTATAAAATCAAACTACATGTCCTTTCTATCTAAATTTATCTATTATATAGAATGATGATATGGCATTAATTATATTCTTATAATATTCTCGAATTATTAAGTTCAAACTTGTCTCTTTAGCTATTGATTTTACATTTCTAAAAAAAAAATTATTGATTGTATATCAATTTTTTGTCCATTTTTTAAAAGATTGGAGCACAAATTGATATAAAATAGATAGTTTAAGAGGCATTGTGAAATTAAATAGTGCATTTCTTAGACGCTTAAATAGTAATTCCATACGGTTCCTTTTAAGGCATGAAAAGAGAAGAAAAGTAGGAAGAATATATATATATATATATATATATATATATATATATAAAATTGTTTACTCATAGATCCATCATTTAGGAAGATAGGCAAAAAATTAAAATTTTCATTTCGAGAGTGAAACATCCCTATTTTAGAGGCAACATGAAATAGTTATAGTGAATTTAACACTTATTTTTCAGGTTAACTGAATTAATTATAAGATTAACGACAAAAATTCCCCCAGAATTATGAATCTTGTAAGACTTTGCCTCCGCAAACTTGTATTTGTAACACTTATTCCATCGATTTATATTCTATTGACAATTTTTGCCCTTTTATTTCTTTAGTTGATAGAAACTATATATGTTACTTGTTAATAGAGTGTTTGGCAATTTTGGTTCAAATAAATATAATTGTAAATCTAACAAGCATTATAAAATATTTCAATAGCCGCCAAGAGAAATAGTAGTAATTATGTTTTAAAAGAAATAGAAAATAAAACCTTATTCCACAATTAATGGATAAGTAAGATTATTCTTTTTACAAGTAAGATTATTTTTACAAACAAATGAGGTATGTTCAAGAAGTTTTCATATTTATTTTCTTACTAGTTAGTAAGATTAAGATTAAGAAATTAAGCTGAAGCAAATTAGATAACGTCTCAAGAAAGTTAGGTCGTCATAGTTAGTATCAAAGCCAATATCCTGCCATCCTATTTTACATTGTCACACAAACTCAAGTAAGTTTATATCATGTTTGTTGATAGTAAAGTAAGGTGCTTATGATTACTTAACATTATACCATTTTCTTCATCCACGATGTTAGCACAACTAGATGCATGACGAGTCAACGCAGACCAGAAAATGAACGTTGCATTTCAAGATAAGTTATCTTCACGTTTTGACTGTAATCGTTAGCCTTTCATGCGAATGGAGTGGATCCATAATATAGATGTGATTTTTCGAGCTTATCATGTGTCACCATTACGAGACTTTGAGAAAAGTCCCTAGCATGGTGATTGAGCTTAAGAGTCAAGTAGTAGTGCTAGGACTAGAAATGACTCAGTATATTTTCATGAGATTTGGAGCTTATATCCAAAAGAGACGTTTAAGAATATATCATGATATCCTGATATACTAGATTGCTTTTAATCCAACCTAGAACAAAAACCATTACATCATCTTTGTGATTTTTGGTGGAATAGAAATTTGAGAATATTTTTATTTTAATTTTCTACCCTCGTTGCTTCCCGACTGGATCGTTTTATAAACGAGCTAAGGTGAATAAAAGAGAGGAATCTAGAGGAGTTCCTCTAGACATGATATGTATAATGTGGATTCGAAGCGACAATAGAGTGTCTACTTAACATTTTTCCTTTTGATTATATGTATGATTTGAAATAAGGTTAGATATTCTCATTTTGCCATGTGTCAGTAGATGACTAGCACACTCAACAATGTGATGACCCCTTTGATTCTATACTCATTGTACCTTTGGTAAGATGTGTCATTTTAGATAGTGGTTATCATGTATGCTCATTGATGATGACCGCTACTAGTAGACACGACCATGTACCTATGTTGACAATATAGGTTCATTAAATTTGCTACTCCCAACATATGGGATCATCGTTTGATAATGATGTATACCATATAATTTATGAAATGACATGATGTTTAAGTTCTGATTTGATATTTAAGCTAGAGTTTCTTGCTTAATTTTTATAATCTAGCAATCGGCTTTAGTTTTCGGCTATGATGCAACCAAGAGCCCAGGTAACTAGATAGCCAAATCCTAAACTCATGAACCATATCACTAACTTACAAGTGAGGCTCCAAGCACAGGAGCAGGAAACACGAGGATGGTGAGAGCTACTAGCTCATTATAACTAGACACCGCTAGTACAAGAGATCTCTCCACCACCAATAGTTCTACCAGTAACCCCAACAACTTTTATAGCTTAAGCAGATATGGTAGCCTTAATGGTTTCTATCACTCCTACACCATCGATAGCTTAAACTGAGGACTACTATAAGAAATTCCAATGCACAAAAGCACTGGGATTTTGTGGTTCTATCGACCATTAAACGTATATGACTTGCTCACTGAAATTAAAAGGTTCTCGAAGCTTATGAAGGAATGTCAAGAAGCATAATTTCCTTTACTTAGGACAAGGAATGAAGTTTTGAAAAAGGAGGAGTTAGAATTTAGTATTCCAAGGACAATACTCTATCACAAGGATAGCTTATGCATCTCTAATGAGGGAGGATTACGAAAACAGACATTCGAAAAACTCACTGAGTATTGTATTCTGTTCACATCTCGAGCGACAAAGATGTATAAACCCTTGAAAGAGAGTTATTGGTAACATAGAGTGAAAATGATGTTGCCAAATTGTTAGCAAGTGACTCACATGTCATAAGGTGAAAGTTGAACATCAACATTCTGTGAGAGAATTGTAGGAAATTAATATTCCAAAGTATTGGTCTATTGAATGTTTCACTCATTGGTGAATCAAAAAACATAGTTTAGAGGATGTGAGTCCACCAATCACTCAGAATTAACATTCATCTGTAAATTAACCATCTATCATAAAATAATAGTTCTTTGTAAGTAATGGACTTACCAAAGAACATATTTTATGTATTGTGGTCCTCTTCAATGTATTCTGAATACGTAGATATCTTTATCCTATGAGAATTTACAAGCGACCTAAATAAGTCAATCCACCAATTTTGAAATAAGCATCACAACCTTAGTAGAATAAAATATCTAGCTTTATTCACTGATATGTACAAACAACTATTTTTACTATATTCTTAAGATTATATCTTCTTGTATATTGTTCTCAACATATACATGATCAAGGATCTCTAAGTAAGCAATAAAACATGATGTACCTTTTTTAAATATGACATTTGTGAATAATAATATCAGTTATCTTAAAAGAAACATGTTGTTATTAAACAAAATGCACCAAAATACTTTATATTAATGTCATAATGGCAAGATAAGAATTGCTTTAGAAACAACCTATCCTAATATGTCAATGGTAAAGAACATGGGGAGGAAGTTGCTAATAAAGCAGTAATCTTTGAATTGATACCATCGATTTCATTTTACCTATTTGAAAGAGTTGTTTTAGCAAGTTCAACAATTTATTTGCTCTAAAAATGGATCATCCGGAATTTGTAAAAAAAAAATTGTGCTTTATATATTAGATGTAACACCGCGAAGTTAATTAAATGATATTAGAGTGCTAACTGGTGGATTAGTATGCCATAATAAGTATTTTAAATTTAATTTGATTATTTTGTGACAATTAAGTAAACTTGCGTTATTTTACTCTTTTAATAATTTTAATTAATTACTCTAAATTGTTTTTAATTGTTAATTGAAATTTTAACAAGTAATTTGATTTGAAAACAGTGTACTATTGCACACATTCCTGTGCAACTTCTTTTTCTTTCCCTCTATTTATTTTCCCTCTCTCTCCTCCTCTCATTTTTCTCTCTCCTCTCTCGCTCATCTCTCTCGTCTCTCTCTCACTCTCTCGGTTACACTCTCTCTCTCTCTCACATTCACTCTCTAAATTTTAAACCAAAAATTGATTTCAAGCTTCGGGTTAGAAGATTGAAGGCTCGGGAACGAGATTCAACAACAAAAACATCGTTTTAAAGCTTCGATTCGAGGATTTGTGCATGGATCCGTGGAGCTAACGTATAGCAAACCGAGATTACGGTGTGGGACACCGACACGGATATCAAGGTAGGACTTCTACCCATTTTCTTTGATAGCCTTATTTCAAAATAATTTAAGCCAAAAATGAATTTTTATCAAATGTTTTCAATGACTGATTGGGAAATGATTTTGTTTAAAAATCTTTACAAACGGTTGATTGAGAACTGTTCATAATGAACTTCATAATGAATGTAACTGACTATATTTGATAAATAGAGATTTTTAATAATTAAGGAAAGATATATGGGCATGATGCCATAACAGAGATCGGGTCATGTAGTGAACGACCTTGGGGGTAGGTCCCGAAACCCAGCTAGGCCACTACGGTGGTGAATACTTGGTTTGCCCGAGAAAATTTAAAAAGGTACTTTTGACAAACTGTTTTTAATAGAATTTTAGTAAATGAAAATATTTGTTAGATTTATTTAATTATTTATTTATTAAGAAAGCTCTATTAGAATATTTATTTGTTTATTTTAAATATAGTCCTACTAAGCCTTTCGCTCACGTTTTCATTGTTTTAAAATCTTACCCCTAGGTAGATATCAGCTTAGGATCGAAGAAGAGTCCGTTGACCGGACTTGTGACCAGTAGAAGATTTGGGTAGGTTAAAATACAATTCAATGCATGTAAAATCTTAACTTACTCTTTTACGTTGGACTATGGTTGTATTGTAATATTGTCAGTACTATATGTGTGTGCACAATATGTGGGCCAGTGGGACCCATACTCATTCCAACTCACATTTAAATATTTTTAATGTTCTTTTATTTGCTTAATTATTATAATGGTTTATTTTAATTCCTTAAATTATTCTATTTGAATGAAATATTAAAAATTATCACATTTTTCTAATTATAAATTTAATTCTAAAACCCTGTTTTTAACTAAATCTTTATTTATTTAACTTAATTAAACCACCACGTCATCTCCCGTACTCCGGCGCGTGACATTAGATGAGGCTACTTTGGATTCTTTCCAATTGAGGGAGAATGATGCAGTTCATATTAAGAAAAAAAAAATAATGTGGCAGTTGGGATCCATATTTTTTGCTAAAAGACAAATATTATGGAAGAAAAATCAAATTCTTTTCTTAGCAGTTTTCATTGATTTAAATTAGCAAGTTTACAGTTATGAAAGTCTTCTTTTATTACAATTTGATCAAAGAAAGTCAAATCATTCTGCCTTAATTCGTGGGTCAAATATAAGTTAGTTTCCTTTTATTTTTAATTTTCCAAAATAACTAGTTTTCTAATTTAGGGCAACTTAGACTGTAAATATATGTTCATCTCGTCATATGCAAGGAAATGAAACTTTTATGAATGATAATATAGTGCTTACTCTCTCTTTGATTTTTAGTACTCTTTATGAATCAATAAATGTCAAATTTTAGTATTTTGTATAAATCAATGGAATTTGAAGGATAATTATGACACTCTATGTGAACAAACAGGTCTACTGATCTCTTCCTTTTTACTTTTACATTCCCTCTAAATCAAATTCCTGTGTACATGGTAATATACTAATAATCACAAGAAAAAAGCACCAAAACACCAAACTCAAAATAGAGGAGAGGCTCAGGAAATCCTTGACCTAACTCACTGAATGTAATGTCCAAAAAGTTCAATAGTTTAAATCCAGAATTTAATTCATATTTAAGCTGTGAGTTTTCTTAGTAGTTTATATTTTGTTACTACAAAATTTTGTAAATTAGCTATGATAAATGTTTTTGTGCATTATATGTGTAATTTTGTGCAATATAGAATATTTTAAAATGTACAAATTTTTTGAGTTAATCAAAAATTTGTCAAATACTCCAAAGGTAAAACTAGTGTCACATGGATTATGTTAAAAATCCAATTTTGGTGACACAAATTCATGAAAAAAATTGGTTAACTGAGAGCGAAAAATCATACTATAGTCTAAAACAGTAAAGAAGTTTGTGATATACTAATCAGTTAAACTGATACAGATTTTAGTATCTATAGTCCAACTAATATTGGAATATAGTGTACTAAGACACTTTAAAAAGTACAGTGCACAATGCAGTAGAATTTATGCAGAAATTATGCTTTCATAGATAGATAAACTATTGTGTTGGAAATTAAACAATATAGATTTAAAATAAACTAGTATAATTTTAGACTTGTAAGAAAAATATTCCCTTAATTTTTACTAACAGTTTAGGGAAAATACAATGTAGTATAAATTTATAATGTTGAAAAAGTTAAAGTTTGTCAAATTAGACACCTCAAAAGTTGTAGAAATCTCCATAACTTTCCTACAAAATCTGGATTTTACATGTGTCTTAGGGGCAATTTTTATTTGCAAATAAGTCCCTAAAGTGGTCTATAAATAGCAAAGGACTTTTTTGAAACAAATTTGTTTTCACTCCTCCAAGTTTTGCTATAAACAAACTAAAAAACTACCCACAATTTCCTGTAAGAAAACTACCCATCTCTAGGCCTTTAGCTCTCAAAGTATTTGTTGAAGATACTCTCTAATCATTCATGGAAGCGAGAACAAGTAGTCTAGAGGAAGTTAATGGAGTTTTGGAGGTAAACCTAAACTTTTCTTTATCTGCTTTAGGGTTTTTATTTAAGTGCTAAGGAGCATTTTTTAGGAAAATTATTGTAGATTTTTTTTAAGAGAATTTAGAAGGTTTCTAAGTACAAAAAGAAAGGACAAGAATCTTGGAGTCTCATAGGTAAAAACACTAAACCTTAAACCTATATAAGTTGATGTTTTGTTTTGAATTATATGTATTGTGATAAAGTGAACAATAGCATGTAAGAAACACTATGTGATATGTCTGCTTTATAGGTAATGTGCGTGATGATGTTATTGGAATGTTGAAAAATTGGGTTTTTGCACAAAAAGGATAAGTATGTTAACTTTGTGTTGTAACACAATTTTGAAACACTTTTCAAAGATTTGGGGGTTTGACACATTTAGAAGCCGAATTATTTTCTAGAGAAAGCAAGTGATTTAT
>CAMOHE010049456.1:714-19579 GCA_946598075.1 Artocarpus hirsutus
CTAAGTTACTATGCATTTAGGATTACGCGTGGATCCGCAGAGCTAACGTATAGCGGACCAAGATTACGGTGTGGGACACCGATACGGATATTGAGGTAGGACTTCTACCCCTCTTCTTTGGTAGCCCTATTTCCAAAATGATTTAAGCCAAAATGAATTTTTATTAAATGTTTTCAATGATAGATTGGAAAATGATTCTATTTAAATATCTCCACAAGCAGTTGTTTGAGAAATGTTCATAAATGAACCCCATAATGAATATAAATGATTATATCTGATAAAGAAGAGATTTTATGAATCAAAGAGATATATATGTATATGTATATATATTTTAGGGCATGATGCCATATCAGAGATCGGGTCGTGTAGTGAACGACCTTGGGGGCAGGTCCCGAAACCCAGCTGGGCCACTACGGTGGTGAATTACATATGGTTTGCCCAGGAAAGGAAAACAATATTCTTTCTGGTTGATTTGTTTGAATTATTTTGTGAAGATTATATTTTTATTAAACTCTCATTTAATTATTTACCTGTTTAATTGTTCTAGCTCGTTTTATATATATTTATTTGGTTTACGAAATTTCTCTTAAAGTTAAATAATTTCTAAATATAGTCCTACTGAGCCTTTCGCTTACATTTTTATTTGTTTTAAAATCTTAACCCTAGGTGGATATCAGCATAGGATTGGAGAAGAGTCCGCCGACCGGACTTACGATCAGTAGAAGAATTTAGTAGGTTAAATTACAATTCAAGGCATGTAAGATTTTGACTTTTCTTTTATTTTGGACTGTGGTTGTATCATAATATTGTCAGTACCGTATGTGTGTGCACAATATGTGGCCAGTGGGACCCATACGCGTTCCATCCCATATTTAATTGTTTTATGTTATTTTCATTTATTTAATTATCGTAATGGTTTATTTTAACTCCTTAAATTATTCTACTTAAACAAATTTTAAAATTATCACTTTTAAATATAAATTCAAATTTTAAACTCTGTTTTTAACTAAAACTTTATTTAATTAACTTAATTAAACCACCACATCACCTCTCGTACTCCGGGGCGTGACATTTATCAAGACAGAATTATTAATCTAAACTAATTACACTTTATGTCCCGATCCAATGCATTGTCACCTATGACAATGCACCAATGTTTCTATTCATAGAGTCCACCTTCGATGGCCAAGACAAACCATCTCCTGTTAGGAATATAAACAACATAACTATATTTGCATAAATACAGCACCTAACTTTATTCTCTCGATCGCAGATCTTATGATTTAGACTGTCATCTTTAGAACCATGTCTTCGGCATAATTTGTCCATTATATGCTTGATTCTAAAGGTTTAGATCGACAGTCCTAAACTTTTGTTTGCTTATCATACATTCAACAAATATGAATGTAAAGAGGATAATAATTTGGAATATGAATAATGAATAAACTCTTTATTGATAAAAATGTCTCTAAAAATATCTTACATTTTTACTTCTTAAAGCATACATGTCTAACAACCGCCCATTTGGGCTAAGTAAGTAAATATGACAAATCCTGTATCCCCATAGCTTCCATATGCCTCTCAAAAACTCTCATAGTTAGTGTCTTCATGAATGGATCAGCTAAATTATCCTTTGATGCGATTTTGCATATAGCAACATGCCCGCCCCCAACGAAGTCTTTTACCACATGATACTTCTAATCAATATGCTTACTCTTCTTATGAAATTTTGGTTCCTTACCATTAGCTATTGCCACATTATTATCACAATGCAATGATATAGCCTTATCCATACTAGAAACTACCTCAAGATCCCTAAGGAACTTGCGGAGCCACACGGCTTCTGTCAAAGCATCACTAGCGGCCACATACTCGGCCTCCATCGTTGAATCCGAAGTGCAATCTTACTTGACACTCCTCCAAACAATGGCATTGCCGCCTAGAGTAAACACAAAACTAGTTGTCGATATTTTTGAATCTGAACAAGATTCAAAATTCAAGCAGTGTATCTTAGAGGTGTTAAATCCTCACCCGAATATGCAAGAATATATGCCCTCGAGTCCTTCTTAGGTACTTAAAAATATGCTTAACCGTAACCCAGTGGTTCGGTCCTAGATCCGATTGAAATTGACTTATAATCCCAACCACATAACTAATATTCGGTCGTGTATAAAGCATGGCATACATGAGACTACCCACTGCCAAAGCATAAGGCACATTCTTTATGTATTCTCTTTCTTCATCAGACTTTGGTGAGTTTTTCTTAGAAAGAGTAATTCTAAACCTAGATAGTTGTCCACCTTTCTTAGAATCCTGCATTGCATACCTTTTGAGAATTTTATCAATGTAGCTCGCTTAGGATAAAACTATCATTCTATTGATCCTATTCCAAAAAATCTAGATGCCGAGAATAAAATTAGCTTCACCCAAGTCTTTCATGTCAAACTACTTAGTCAACCATAATTTGACCAATTGCAACGCCCCAATGCCATTGCCAATTAGCAGAATGTTATCTATACAGAGTTGTAACACCCCAAAGTTAATTAAATATAATTAGAGTATTAAATGATGGATTAGTGTGCCATAATAAGTGTTTTCAACTTAAGTTTATCATTTTGTGAAAATTAAGAAAGCTTATGTTATTTTACTCTCTTAATAATTTTTAATTAATCTAAATTGTTTTAAATTGTCAATTTAAAATTTTAACAAAGCAATTTGATTTGAAAAACAATGTGCTGTTGCACATAGTTCTGTGCAACCACTTTTCTCTCTCTTCCTCTATTTATTTCACTCTTCCTCTCTCTTCCTCATTTTCTCTCGCGCTCTTTCTCTCCTCTCTCACTCTCTTGGTTACACTCTCACTCTCTCTCATTCTCTCTCTAAAATTTTTGAATCAAATTTTGATTTCAAGCTTCGGGTTAGTAGATTGAAGGCTCAGGAACGAGATTCAACAACAAAAACATCGTTTTAAAGCTTCGATTCAAGGTTAGTTTTAAATTTTCTAAACTTTTTCTATTTTTCAAATTTTCTTGCATTTTAAAAACTAAGAATTTCTAAGCTTAGAAAAGCTTCAATCTAAGTTAGATAGACTTAGATTAGTTAGAATACAAACCTTGTTTAAACAAAAACGGATTGAAATCAAGATTTTTCATTTTTTCTCTATTTTCTCTATTTTTGAATTTTTGTGAAAATCTTGCTTAATCTTTGTTTTGATGATTTGAAAAGTGTTTAATAATGTTTATTTATCAATTTTGATCATTATCCATGCCTAGGAACTGAGAAAAATAGGTTGGATTGAAGATTTGGATTCGGGAGGCTGAGACCCGTGCATGAAAATTTTTGGAATTTCCCAGATCGACAGGCGAAACTTTGTGTTCGGCAGGCCGGATTCAAAGGATCGGCAGGCCAGATTCATCCGACCGGCAAGCCAAACCTAGAAATGTTCGGCCGACCGGACTTGGTCTTTCGGCAGGCCGAACTGTGCAGTTCGGCCGGCCGAACCAGGGGGACCGACAGGCCGACCGAACCTAAACCCAATTTTGTGATTTTTCACCCGTTTTCACTGTTTTGAACCCTGATTGAAATTTCAACTTTATAAAATGATTTTATAAACCTAAATGGCACACTAGGACACCATGGGATGATTTGATTACATAGGATACCTCAGATTAGATACTAATGAACTAAGTTACTATGCGTTTAGGAATTGTACGTGGATCCGTGGAGCTAACGTATAGCGGACCGGGATTACGGTGTGGGACACCGACACGAAAATTGAGGTAGGACTTCTACCCCTTTTCTTTGGTAGCCCTATTTCAAAATGATTTTGACCAAAAAGGGATTTTTATCAAATGTTTTCAATCACTGATTGAAAAAGGATTTTGTTTGAATATCTTTACAAACGGCTGATTGAGAAATGCTCATAATGAACCTCATAATAAATGTTAATGATTATATTTGGTAAATAGAGGTTTTAATTATAAGAAGATATATGGGCATGATGCCATATCAGAGATCGGGTCGTGTCGTGAACGACCTTGGTGGCAGGTCCCGAAGCCCAACTAGGCCACTTCGGTGGTAAGTATTTGGTTTGCCCGAGAGAATTAAAAAGGTACTCTTGACAAACTATTTTCAATGGAATTTTAGTAAATGTAAATACATATTTGATTCATTTAATTATTTATTTATTTAGAAAGTTTTATTAGAATATTTATTTGTTTATTTTTAAAATATAGTCCTATTGAGCCTTTCGCTCACGTTTTTATTGTTTTAAAATCTTACCCTTAGGTGGATATCAGCTTAGGATCGGAGAAGAGTCCGCTGACTGGACTTGTAACCAGTAGAAGATTGGGTAGGTTGTACTGTAGCAAGCAAGGCATGTAAATTCCTAACTTCTATTTACTTTGGACTGTGGTTGTATTGTAATATTGTCAGTACTAAATGTGTGTGCACAATATGTGGGCCAGTGGGACCCATACTCGTTCCACCCCATATTTAAATATTTTAATGTTCTTTTTATTTGCTTAATCATTATGTTGGTTTATTTTATTTCCTCAAATTATTCTATTTGAACGATTTTAAAATTGTCTCATTTTGTTTATAAACTTAATTCTAAAACCTTGTTTTTAACTAAAACTTTATTTAATTAACTTAACTAAACTACTATGTTACCTCCCGTACTCTGGGGCGTGACAAGAGTAGTAGAAAAATCACATTCTCATCCTTAATGTGTTTATAAACACATGGTTCGTCCATATTTTGTGTAAGCCTATAAGTCTTGATCACTTGATCAAATCTTAAGTTCCAAAAACAAAAAGCCTGCTTAAGTTCATAAATTGACTTTAGCAACTTACAAACCTTATTCTCTTGACCCTTAGCCTTGAACCCGTTTAGCTATTCCATATAAATGGACTCATCAAGATAGCCATTTAAACATGCTGTCTTAACATTCATCTGCCACATCTCATAGTCGAGAGTGGTAGTTATGGACAAGAGAATGCAGATAGACTTAAGGATGGCTACAGATGAAAAGGTTTTCTTATAATCGATTCCTTCCTTTTGTGTGTATCAAGTCTAGCCTTATGGGTTTCAACTTTTTCATTTACTCCTCTCTTTCTTTTATAGATCCACTTACACTCTATGGATTTTACCCTTTCGGGAAGATCTACAAGTTCCTAGACCCGATTAGTCTCCATAGACTTTATCCTTGTGTTCATAGCCTCTGTCCAAAGTTTTGAATCAACATCCTCCATAGCTTCTTTGTAAGTGGAAGGATCCCTATCATGTTTAACTAGTTCAGCCAAGAAGGCCTCACCATTGAACATATACCTTTCGGGTTGACGCCCGATCCTCCCACTACGTCGAAGCCCTTTAGGATGTTGTTTAGGTTTGGTTGGTTTTTCTACACTGATTGGAACGATTTCATTTAGAACCCCCAAAGTGACCGAATCACTTGCTAACTCCTTAAGCACCACTTTGCTTCAAGGCTTAAAGTCATCCACGTAAATTTCCTCAAAGAAGGTTGCATTAGTTGAAAACATGACTTTATTTTCTTTTGGGTTATATAAATAACCTCTTTTAATCCCTTTTGGATATCATACAAATATACAAACTTTCGAATATGCTTCCAACTTATTTGCTTCCTTAAACAAGACATGAGCTGAATGTCCCCATATGTGAATATGGTTTAAGAATATCTTTTTCTACATTCACAACTTGTGAGAAGTTTTAGGAACCGATTTTGAAGGCACATTGTTTAAAAGATAACATACGGTTTATACTGCATATCCCCAAAAGGACAAAGAAAATGATGAATAACTTATCATGGATCTAACCATGTCCAACAAAGTAGTATTCCTTCTCTTAGCTGTGCCATTCTACTATGGTGTGCCCGGCGCAGTCAAATGGGATAGAATCCCATTCTTTAATGAGTGTCATTAGCTTTGGGTTCTCTCAATTGGTTGGAAGGAGAGTCGTCTAGTGGAAGAGTTGTACGTGTGAGCCCACACTCACTCCGATCATGGATAAAGAATAGCAAAGAAGGCCAGTTGATTGAGCTTTTCGGCATTTACAAGGTTAGTAAGATCTAGTTAATTTAAGCATATAGCGTGTCAATCTTATGTTTTGAAAAATACTCTAATATAAAAATTTTAAAATTTTGTTGCATACTATTTTTTCAACATTTGGTATCAGAGCTAGGTTTTTACGTAAATTTACGTGTTTATGATTGTAGACGGTGAATCTGCAATTAAATGTTGGAATTTTGGATTGAGTTATTTAGGAACTTTTGGGCCCTTAAATCACCATTTAATGGACCTATTAACTCGAGTTTATGTGCGAGATTAAAGTGAAATGAACAAAATAAAGCTGTAATAAGAATAACACACGGGATTTATAGTGGTTCACTGTGTTAATAAAGAGCTACTTCCACTGTAATTCACTATGGTGTTTTGAATACAGATTACAAGAGAATAGAAAGAAATGAGAAAGCAAATGGGTAGAGTTTCTGTATCTCCCTTCGTTCGTGTCCTTGTACAATGAAGCAACCATCCTTTATAAACGTGACTCCCAATCGTCTAACGGAGTGGGACAGTACATGCAGATCACTGCAATAGTGGGACAACACATATAGATAACTGCAATAGTGGGACACATGTCGATTGGTAATAAGCTACAAGAATCACGTTTCCTCTGTGTTTCGGTCCATGACTAGATGTGTTACAACCGTCGGTTCGTGCTAATAACTATCAGCTTGAGAAGATCAATTTGGTCAAATAAAGATGGGTATCAAGTATGAATTGTCTTGATCAATACAGTTAAATGCCTCAAACACCAATTGAACCGCCAATTCGATTGGGCTTCAGTTAACAAGTTTTGCTTGATCGATTCAATTAGTATCAACATTGGGCCACACAAGCCCGTTAGCAATTTGGGCCCGACTAAATTGAACCCCAACAGTTAGGCCCCTACTCCTTGGTCGACGTAATGGACTACAGGAGTGAGTGTAGATCAGGCCCTAACTTGATGGCATGTGACTTTGTTCGATATCTTGCATCCATACTTGAATCATTACCTTTCCTTGGGAAATCGCGATACTTAATTACTTGCAATATGTGTCATCACACGATTGGCAGCCCTAGAAATTTCATTACATTGCTGACGCATGCGTCTAACTTGAAAGGACACCTCCTCGGTTTGAGCGAGAACTCGAAAGACGCGTAACCCTAACCCTTGGATCAAATGGCTGTGAGTCGATTCTAGCTGTTGATCTAGTACCCTTGAGTAGTATATAACTCACATTTCCTTTCATCTCTTCATTCCATTTTCTCTCTCTCTTCAAACTCAAGGCAATTTTCCCTCTGTTCCTTAGTTTCTCCATGATTTTTAGGCAAGATTTTCTTCTTTTCTTCTAATTTTCTTGTGATTTTCCTTCTGTAATCTTGTTTTTCTCCCAATTTTGAGCATTTTGATATCAAATACGCCTCATTTTGTGAGAAAATTAGGCATGGCTAGACCTATTTAGCTATTGTGAGTCTAGAACAGTCACGAACAGTTAGAACCTCTACAGATTTTAGGATTTGTTAGCTTTTTGATCTTCGAAACCCTAGTTTTCCTTTGGTAGTCCTGTTTCTATGCAAATGTTAAAGGTAGTCATTATAGATTCAAGTTTCAATAGTGGAGGGGACCCTTGAACGAGTAGCGACAAAAGGGAAGTGGATGAAATGATCTGCCAACTAACCATGATCGAATCAAGCGCAAGAATGACTAGAGCCGAGATCAACGGAGAGACGTCGAACCAAAGAGCAGAATAAAACCAACTAGTAGGTCCCTCAGCAAGGGTTGAATATGTTGAACAAATCGAAAGGAAAAAGTACATTTCTCCAACTAAAGGAGTACCATTTGTCACGAAGAATCCAAAGTCTGTTTTAATAGAAGGGGATTTACAAATGATTAGATCGAAGTACAAAATCCCAAACTTGGTCGAAATACGTTTACCTTATATAGGGGAATGAGCAGATACACAAAATGATAACTGGTTTTGTGTGTACACCAAATGGTTTTAGCTTGGCCTTTGGCTATCGATCCTGAAATTTATAATCAAGATCATCGACCACTTCTACATTTCCATGACTCAACTTATGCCGAATGGGTCTGACTGCTCATAGCCCTTATGGTCTTGATAGAGGAGGCTGGAATCGATTTCGATATATATGATTTCCTCAGGTGCTACTATCTAAAGCTGAATAGCAAGAATTTGGGCCACTTCTACTTTGTGTATATGCAGTCGAAACAGCTAATAATAGAGTTTGTAAACACTGATAAGCACTGGGAAGAGCGATACTTTTTTATATTGATTAACAGTGAGTCCTTCAAGTAACTGCTTGATTTCCTTTTCCATTTACTTTCGGTCATATTGGTAAGTATCATTACTCCTCATATTTTAAGCAGTAATTCCAACTAATCATAAGCAATCTCTTTCATTGCATATTACGAATTGAATCACCTGGCTCCAATCAGCGAAAAGCTCCAAGCGAGGTTGGACGCGTTACTAGCTCTAAAAGGACAGACTTGGGCAAAAATCTCATAGCTTGATCGACTCGGGAGGACCTCAATTTGGAAGTGATTTAAAGAAATCCCCATAGGTATTCCTATTCGATTTCCTAAATGAGTCGATTTGGTCTTTGTATATCACGGTGCACTTTAGTGGCTGTACTGTCCGTCAAAATATATTACCCCTCTATCTGACGAGGACGTTCATCTCGTAAAAGTTGCATTGTCAACCATGAAGGTAACATTACTCTCAGTTGATGAGATGCAAAAGAAGAGAATTGTAGACAAAGCTACGAAGAAAAAAAAGAGCGATACCGATGAACCATCAGTCCAAAAAGAAGTGACTCCGCCAACCACTTCATCGGATCTTCCTCCACCTCCCCCTTTTGACATACAGCCCCCTCCATCGAAGAAAAGAAAGAGTGGTGAGGCTTTAGCTTCAACTAGGAACATCAAACAAAGAGTTCATGAAAAGACCCTCCATGTTCCAGAAGATGTCAGCATAATGGAAGATAAGGAGGCGGCGACTAGAACGGCTGTAGATTTTTACTTCAACAAAGACGAGGAGCGTCTTGGTGGGAAGTCGTTTGCTTGTTTCTACAACAAATCAGCTGTGGTGATGGGATAGGTAAATTTTTGAAACATGTGCAATACTATCAAATTTGATCTTATCCTTCCATACTGAGATTCCATCATGCAGGCTCTTCTGCTTCACAACCTCTTCGTGAATAAGGCTGCTCACAAGTATGAGCAAGAGCTTCTAAGGAATAGGGAGCTCAAAGAGGAGCTAAAGAGGATGAGAATCGAGGGAGAGAGAAAGCAAAAAGAGCTCAATGATGCGGCTAACGCATTAATAGGTCGAACAAAAAAGTACTAAACTTGTCCAGCAGCCTTCAACTTTCCAGGGAAGAAGTTGATTAGTTGAGGTAGATTATGGCTGTAAAAGACAAAGACATTGAAGAAGGTAAGGAGCAGCTACTCAAGGTCCATGGCACTTCTTCCTTCAAGGTGCGACTTGAGACCTTGTTAGAATTCAAGTCAGGCCAACTCAGCGTCGAAACAATCGATGAAGAAATTAAGGGACTCCAAGAATTGCTATCAATGGACGACCTAAATGTCCAAGGCAAATCAACTCGTCAAGAAGTTTCTGTCGAGTCCCCTACCCTTGAGCCTGATGCTGCTTCAATTCTAAGTGGTGAAGTTGCTGAGCCTCCAATCATCGAGCCGACCGAGGGTGAAAATGCTCAACTTATGGAGGGAGGAGATTCTTGAAAGATTCTTCTATTTTATATTTGAACTGTCATTCTTGTTTTGTTTGTATCAAACATTTTATTCTGATGAATGGAATTTAATTTCAAATTCAACTTTTCAAATTCAGCAATCAATTTCTTTGTAAATAATTAGAAAGTAACTAAACAAACAATACATGATAAATCAAAGTACCCAATCCAAAAGGGTCATCATAATATAAATCACGGCCACTATTCGGGCATAAATCAAACTTCTCATATATGACTATTAGAAACGATCGAGCCATTAAGATGGCAAAATGAAGGTGTGTGGATCAAGCCGGTTGGATCCATAGTTGAGCCATAAAGATGGCAGTGCAAAAGTTCAGATCAAGCTGGTCGGATCCGAAACGTGCCATGAAGATGGCAATGCAAAAGTTCAGATCAAGCTGGTCCGATTCGAAGTGCCATGATGATGGCAAAGTTAAAGCTTACAGATTAAGGTAGTAAGATCCGTAGTTTAGCCATGAAGATGGCAAAGTGAAAAGCATACGGATCAAGCTGGTTGGATCTATAGTAGGCCATGAAGATGGCGAGTAGAAGCGTACAGATTAAGCTAGTCGGATCTATAGTTAGGCCATAAGGATGGCAACGCGAGATTTTAGATCGAGCTGGTCGAGTCCAAAGTAATGAGGATGGGTGTTCGGATTAAACTGGTCGAGTCCGAAGCATTAATTCTCTTGAAAAATAACTTGTCAATGATCTTGGGAAAATAAAACTTAAATTAATAAAGCAGCTGCACTTGTTTATAGTACACGAGCTACCTACATACCCCATGCATAGGGATCAAGCCAACTGTAGTTCGATTACATAACAAAGTAAAATGATGTTACATGTAGTATTTCCTCAAATAATTTGTGTTCTAGCTCTCGGTAATCAGGGATCCATCCAGCTTCTTTAACTTGTATATTTCGTCTCGAACAACTAACCCTATTCAATAAGGTCCTTCCCAATTAGCCGTTAATTTTCTAGCATTAGCTTCTTTCGTATTCTAAAAGACTTTTCTGAGCATGAGCTCTCCTTCTTGGAACTTTCTGACCTTGACCTTCTAGTTGTAATATCTAGCGGCGGCTTGTTAGTAGCAACCTAGGCGATAGAAAGCTTTGTCCTTTTTCTCATCTATCAAGTCCAATGCATCCTGCATCATCTAATCATTTTTTGCTTCGTTCAGGAGAGAATAATCAACTCGAAGATCTTGGGCCACTACTTTAGCAGGAATAACAGCTTCTGTTCCATATACAAGCGAAAAGGGTGATTCGTCGTTGCCCTTCTTCGAGTTATTCGATAAGCCCATAACACCATCGAAAGTTCCTCAATCCATGTCCTTTTCTTGCCTCAAGTTTCTTCTTTTGGTTCTTCACGATCGTCTTATTCATTGCTTCCACTTGTCTGTTTCCTTGTGGGTACCTTAGCATTGAGAAGCTTAAAATAATGTCCCAATCATGATAGAACTTCTTGAAGGACGTGGAGATGAATTGAGAGCCGTTGTCAGTAACAATCTCCCTCAAAACTTCAAACTGACAGATGATATTCCACCAAATGGACCTTTCAACATCTCGTTCTTTAACATCCGCAAATGCTTCGGCTTTGACCCATTTGGAGAAATAATCTATAAGGATGAGCAAATACCTGACTTGTTCAAGTCTCGGAGGAAAGGGTCCGACTACGTCCATCGAGTACTTCATGAAAGGATATGGCAAACTGACTGAAGAAAGATCTTCTGCTAGTTGGTGCATAATCGAAGCATGCCTCTGTCAGCTGTCGTATTTGCAAGCGAAGTTCTCGCAGTCGCTTTACATTGTCAACAAGTAGAACGCTTGTCTCTTAACCTTGTTGCACAGTGACCTCCCACCTAAATGATTTTTGCACGATCCTTCCTGGACTTCTTAAATGACTTTCTCGACCTCGTCTTCCCCAAGACCTCAAAGATAAGGTCCCATGAAAGAGCGCTTATAGAGCTTCCCATCAATCAAGCAGTATCTTGTAGCTTGTACTTTGATCTTTCTCACAGTATGCTTGTCTTTAGGAAGCCAACCATCATAAATATACATTTGAATGGGTGTCCTCCAATCGTCCCTTGGGTCAACGTAATTCGTCCTTTCGATAAGATCTATACTCGGTCTATCAATCTGCTCCAAGGGGATTATTCTTCTTTCGTTGACTTCGATCGAAGATCCCAAGCTCACGAGTGCATCGGCTCTAGAGTTCTATTCTCAGGAGACATGTTTTACTTCAAATCGGTCAAACTAGGACTTGAGCTTTATAACAAATCTTAGGTACAAAAGCATCTTTTCATCTCGCGCCTTGTACTCTCTATTCATTTGGTTAATGACCAATGTGGAGTCACTTTCCAAAACAAGCTTAGTAGCTCCTAGTGTGACAACAAGCCACGATCACGAAGTGATGAAGATAGGGCATGAATATCTTATTCATTAAGTCCATGAAGGCTGTCGAAGCGTTCGTTAGTCCAAACAGCATCACCAGAAATTCAAAATGTCCATACTAAGTCCTAAAGGCTGTTTTAGGGATGTTCTCTTCCTTAATCCTGAATTGGTGGTATCCTAAACGCAAATCTATCTTTGAAAAATACCGCAAACCATCCAACTGATCAAACAGTTCATCGATCCTAGGCAGGGGATACTTGTTCTTCACCGTGACCTGATTTAGCTACCGATAATCTATACATAACCTGAGGATCTCATCATGCTTCTTGGCGAACAAAACCGGTTCTCCCCATTATGATGTACTATTCTGGATGTATCCCTTATCAGCAAGCTCCTGAAGTTGCTTTCTTAACTCTTTTATTTCTGCTGGTGCCACATGATAAGGTGCTACGAAAATTGGTGTTATGCCTAGAAGCAACTCAATACCAAATTCAATCTCCCAGTGTGGTGGTAATCTTGGTAACTCGTCGGGGAAGATATCTTCAAATTCATCCACCACTGGGATTGCTGCGTTTCTTCTCAAGGCACTGGGCTCTCCTTCTAGGTTCATGAAGAAGGCATAACAAGCTAGGTTCTTCCATCCTCCGAGACATGTCTTCACAAGACGCTTACTCATTAGCTGATCACCACTACCCTGGTAAGTGATCGTCGTCCCCCTGTTAGACATTAGGGTCACTTTTCTAAGCTGACAGTCTACAACTACATTATATCTGGACAACCAGTCCATCCCTAAGATTACATCGTACGAACTCATGGGGATTACAATCAAATCACTCTTCAAAATCTCATCCCCAATCTTTATTTTACAAGCTTTACAAATGCAATTCATACATACCTGACCCAAGGATGAGGCTATAACTAAGGGTTCACCAAATTCTTCTATCTCTAATCCCAAAGCATGTACAAAAGAACTTGAAATAAAAGAATAAGTGGCACCGATATCGAATAAAACATGAGCTAGGGACCGAGAAACTAGAACCATACCATTAACAACTGCATTGCTAGTCTGGGCATCTGAACTCCCTAATGTCATCATGTGAACCTAAACTAGAGCTTTTCCTTTTCCTCTACCAACATTGCTAGGTCTTGGATTACCCGACCGATATTGCTGCGGTGAAGGTGATTGTACGCTAGCTGTACTTGACGCTCGATATTGAGGGGCATTGCGTTGGAAATTCTGTGGCTAATGTCCTTGTGCTCAAAATGACAATTGCTAGGGAGAGAATTGATGGAACTGAAGCTGAAGGAATTGCTAAGGCTGAGGTAGAGTTTGAGGTTGGGGTTGACGACTAGCTCCTTCTCCGGCCTGAAGTCCTAAGCGAGTACTCCTGATCGGGCTGTTCCTCTTGATACGTCCCCGCTATTGGCAATAATGGCAATGGAAGCTATAGGGATTGCTGCGCTCACTGCTAGATGAACTGTTGCTTTTACTATTCACATTACCCTGATGGCTCCTCCCTTAAGTTGGACGATTGCTAGTGCTCCTCTTGTCGCTCCTATGTGGTCCTCCTAACGTCCTTGCTCGATCCTCACAGTATTGCAAATAGTCGCTTTCCATAGATATTGCTGCTGACATAAGCTCTCTGAAATTCCTAAGTCACAAGGCAACCAACTGTCGTCGAATAAAAGCCTTAAGTTTGTCTTGGAATTTGATACACTTCTCACGTTTCGATGCCACTATAGACGAAGCAAACCTGGACAACTCATTGAACTTTGCCTTGTATTCACGAACTAACATACCACCCTATTGCAACCTACAGAACTTGGCCACCTTCTGGTCTCTATATCCTTGGGGGAAATAACGATCGTAGAACAACTCCTTGAACCTGTCCTAACTAATATTCACATTGTTCTCCAGGCACTTTGCTTGCTTCCACCAAGTATTAGCACCACCTTTAAATTTATAGACTGCAAACTCCATACGATATTCCGCTGGCGCGCCAAGAGTATCCAGGTGTTTCACAATCAAATTTAGCTAATATTCAACTATTTGTGGGTCTCCTTTTTCGTCGAAGGTTAGAATAGATGCACACCGGAACTCCTTAAAGAACGCATGTCGATGATTGGCCTCATAATCCTCTAGTCTTGCTCTTGTTGCCATCTGTCGGAATGCAGCAAACATGGCCCTCATCATGCCCTCATCATTTCCAAATTCAGTGTCAGTTGTCGAACGACGTCTGGGTGCCATTCTCTCACTTTTGAAAACAAAATTTAGACTGTCAATGGTATTTTATTGTCGTACCTATGTGTGCACAATTCTCAAGGTTCATAACCTTAGGCTCTGATACCATTCTGTCACACCCCGGAGAACGAGAGATGACTTGGTAGGTTAATTAAGTTAATTAAATAAAAATTATAATTTAACACGGGTTAAAGAAATTAATTAGTTATAAAAATGTGATAATTTTAAACCTTTTTAACAAATATTTATAATCATTTAATAAAGAAATAGGAATAACAAAGCCAACAATAGTAAATATTAAAATAATAAAGAAAGTTTAAGAAATGCAGGTTGGGTCTCACTGACCCACATCTTGTGCAAACACATAGTGCTGACAATATTAAATTACAATTATAGTCCAAAATAAGAAGAGAAAGTTAAAGCGATACATTCCTTGATTTTATAAATTAAATAACCTACTTGGTTCTTCTACTGCTCGCATGTCCGATCAATAGATTTTTCTCCAATCCTAAGCTAAAATCCAACTACAGGAGGAAAAGATTTTAAAACAAATAAAAAGTGAGTGAAAGACTCAGTAGGACTATGCTTTAAAACAGATAAATAGTTTAAATAAAATTATATCTTAGAAAACAAAGTTAAATAAATAAATTCATTTAAATAAATTTTATTGAAAACAGTTCGTCTAAAAGTACCTTTTTATCTTTTTCGGGCAGACCATAATATTCACCACCAAAGTGGCCTAGTTGGGTTTCGAGACCTGCCCCCAAGGTCGTGCGCTACACAACCCAATCTCTAATATGGCATCATGCCCATATATATATATATATATATATATATATATATATATCTTTTTATAATAATTAGAATTTCATTTACTAAGTATTTCACTTACATTCATTATGAGGTTTATTATGAAAATCACCTCATTCAACTGTTCATAAAATCAGTCGATAACAATCCTTTTTCAATCGATCGTTGAAAACATTTTCATAAAAATCCTTTTTGAGGCCAAAAACATTTAAAGATTAGGTGACCAAGAGGAGGGGGTTAAAAGTCCTACCTCAATACTCATGCTGGTGTCTCACACCGCAGTTTCGGTCTATTATACATTAGCTCCACGGAACCATGGACAACCTTAAATATATAAACTAGATCTATCATTATCTAGCTTGAAATATCCTACATTACTAAACTATCTCATGATGTCCTAGTGTGCCATTTAAGTTTATAAAATTATACGGTAACGTTAAAATCTCAATCAAGGTTCAAAATAGTGAAAATGGATGAAAAATAACAAATTTTCACTATGCTCGGTCGGCCTGCCAGTCTCCCTAGTTCGGCCTACCCAAAAATCAGGTCTGGTCGGCCAAACTTTTCTAGGTTTGGCCTATCGGTCGTATGAATCCGCCCTACCGAACTCATGAATCTGGCCTGCCGAACACGAAGTTCGGCCTATCGCACTGGAAAAATTTTAGAATTTTTCAAGCACTGGTTCTCGGCCTCGCGAGCCTAAATCTTCATTTCAACCTGTTTTTCTCAGTTCTCAGGCATGGGCAACATACTTAAATGATAGAAAATCAATATAAAACACTTTTGGACCAATTTAAACAAGATTTACTCAATGATTTTGAATAAATCCAAAAATAGGAAAAAATAGGAAAAATAAAAAATCTTAATTCAAATCCGTTTTTGATCAAACAAAGTTTAGATTCTAGTTGTTTGAAGTTCCTCTAACCTAGATCAAAGGTTTTCTAAGCCTAAATAAGCTTAGATTTCAAAATGTCAAGAAGTTAGAAAAATTTAGGAAAGTTCAAAAATTTATAACTAACCTCAAATCGAAACACATTCTCAAGCTTCCAATCCAACAGAAAAGCAAGGCTTGAGCTCAAATTTTTGAATAAAAATTGTGAGAGGGGAGAAAGAGAGGGACGTGTAGAGAGAGAGAGTGAGAGTTGTGAGAGGAGAGAGAGACGAGAGAGTGAGTGAGGGGAAGAGGGAGAGTTGAGAGAAATAAATAAAGGGAGGAAGAGATAGTTAGCTGTACAAAACCGTGTGCCACAGCACACTGATTTCAAATGGGACATATTCGATATTTGTCAAATTGTTTTATTTCAAAATTCAAAATAACAAATAAAAATGATTTAAAGTAATTAAAAATCATCAAAATAATCAAAAACTACATTAATTTAGAAATTTCATAAAATGATCAAATTAAGTTTAAAATATTCGTCATGGCACACTAATCTATCATTTTACACTTTAATAATATTTAATTAATTTCGAGACGTTACAGTCCTTCTGTTTGATGAACATTTTGGAAACAAATGTTATTGCTTTACACCATTAAGATTGAGAAGTTAAATGTCTTACAGGTAGCCCAAGGTCTCAAGGCTCCAGCTTGACAGGTGGAGCTGTTTCTAATATCGACAGCAAAAAACCTGGAGAAGAAGCAGTAAAGAGAAGAAAAGTGACGTCAGCTAAACAAGAACCTGAAAGCTCAATATCTGGTGATGAATTCTTCACCATTTCACCTTGTCTTGTAACTCTAGTCTCTGGAGTGAGGAAAGCAGCAGTTGCTGCGGGTGGCGGACACACTTTAGCACTGTCATGTAGTTCAACAATATCATGGCTCACGAGTCAACACAACCGTATTTCGGGGTAGTTACTTCTTTGTGGTCACACCATATAGTTTTGTAGGCTGTATGAAGTACGAAGCCATGGAAGATCTTTGATGTTGAGCAAGACACCTGATGGATCATAATATTAATAAAAGTTTCAGATATGGGACAGGTGTGGGGTTTTGGCTATGGAGGTGAAGGACAGCTTGGCTTGGGTTATCGGGTAAAGATGGTGTCTACTCCTCATATAATACCTTGCATTGAGCCACCTGCTACCGGGAAAGATAGGTCTTCAGCAGTTTCACAAGATAGGAAGATTGTGCCTGCACATGCTTCTAAAGTTACTGGCACTTTTGTGAAGGAAATTGCTTGTGGAGGTCGGCACAGTGTGATAATAACTGCTACGCATTTCAGGGATTTTTTTTATTGAAATTATTTCCTCAAGGGAATATTTATAATACAAAAGTATAAGAAAAAATCATCGTAATGGAGCGTGGCCTTTCTAGTGATTCTCATAAAACTTAAATCTTCGATTTGAGAGTAGGATGGTTGGTATATTTAACATGCTTTTTGGTCTTGAAACTTTCATCTGCAGATGTTGGAACGCTACTTACTTTTGGCTGGGATCTTTACGGTCAAGTAAGCTTTCCATCTTAGTCAGAACCTTGCTACAAGTGAATTGGCTTGCATTGTGTTAATGGCTACTTTTTTTTTTTTTTTCCTATTGTGCAAAGGTTTTCATTTCATAATCAGATTAAAAAGGAAGTGTGATATTAAAAAACATCAGTTGCCAGATATAACGTGATTGGATTGATGCCTTTTGTATTGTTATTTGTTATTTGTTATTTGTTTTTGTTTTTGTTTTTTTTTTTTGTTTCTTTGTTTTTTTTGTTTTTGTTTTACTTTTATTTTTAAAGGTGAGAGGATTGATGTCTTTTGTTATCTTGTCAACTTATGCATCTTACATTTTCAAGCAATCTTACTCAATCTGTGTTGGGTTTAGTGCCCTAAAAGCTGTGATATTATACATTTTGATAATAAATAAATAAAGTGATATTTATAATTATTTTGGTTGATATATGTGTTATGAATACAGTTATAAACAACAAGAAAATTCCATGATTATTTATATGACTATAAATTTAGCATATAAGTGTTATATGCTTAGGGATAAAATTTATAGATAATAATCTAAATAGTCCGTAATAATTAATTAAATTTTAGGATCTTTAATTAAATATTATAAGTATGATCCAATCTCATTTAGAATGAAATAGTCATTATCCAGATTATTAATGTAGAGACATTGGATTGGAGGTACTTTATGTAATGAGATTATATAGGACTGGACCAGATAAATTTTGAATCTCTAATAATCATCCGTTACAAATAGAGTATTCAAATTTATCACTATGATGATCATATATTTGACAGTCTTAATCCTGAGTATTTATTAGACTCCTATTTATGACATTATGTTTTTTGACTTGTATGGTAAGATTTGTGTAAGCACAAATCATAACTTAGCATCTTGGAAATATAATGTAATAAGTGGCTGGGAATAATATTATACAGATATGGAATCCATTCCTTCCCTATGGAAGTTAGAAAAATAGTTCTCTTGTGTGATGATTCAAGGTTTGAATAGTAGAACGCTCATTCATAATAAGATTATGAATTAACTGTTCATTAGAGAATTATTGGAACTCGAGGATAAAGATATAATAAGATAGGTAAACGAAAATTGAACCTAGCTCTTATTATGAACTATTTATGGAGGAC
>CAMOHE010049457.1:0-44416 GCA_946598075.1 Artocarpus hirsutus
TATCGATTGAATTAATTTTGTGACAAAATTAAATCAAGATAAACTTGTAGAATTATTGGGAATCTATTTATTATCCTAGAGATTATCTAGATAAAGTTGTTTTAATTAGATAACTTTTCTATTGGGTTATTTGAATTAAAATTTAGGCTTTATCTTATAGAATCTCAGGTGGAAAATAAAATATTCACGTGATTTTTATTTCGGCAGTTCGGCATGCCGATCTTAAAGTTCGGCCTGCCAATGGGGCAAGTTCGGCCTACCGATAGGGTAAGTTCGGCTTGCCTTTGAAAAAGTTCGGCCTGCTATGCGCGAATTAAAAATCACGCGTTTTTATGCGTATCTTATCCGATATTGATCCGAATTTGATTCTGCTTTGAATTTTTGAGACCTTTTCTAATAAGGAATGACCCTAGACCCAACCACTATAAATAGGGAGTGAGTCTCATGAGTTATTTAGATCGATTGAGAGATTAAGAGTGATACTCTACTGGTGAGAATCTAAAACTCCCTGAGAGCTCTTGTTCACAAATCACGAACACTAGCTTTGGGTTCTCTCAATTGATTGGGAGAAGAGTCACCTTGAGGAAGAGCTGTACGTGTGAGCCCACACTCACTCCGATCGTGGATAGAAAATAGCAAAGAAGACCAATTGGTTGAGACTCTTCTAGAATGTTACTTCTCTACACAGATTTCGAGAGCTTTTTGACGAATACAAGGTTAGTAAGATTAGGTTAATTTATACATATAGCATGTCAAACTTGTGTTTTAAAAAATACTCTGATTTAAAATTTTTAAAATTCCACTGCGTATTATTTTTCCAACAAAACAGTCAAATCTAGATAATCTCTAGGAAAATAAATATTTCTAATAATTCAATAAGTTTATCTTAAATTAATTTATTTAAAATTAATCTAACCAATAAACAGACATGAATTCTCTAATCCCGATAATTCAACAAGTTTATCTTGAATTAATTTCTCATAAAATTAATTCAACCGATAATCTGACACAAGTCACCAATTATTGGAAAAGCACACCGTATCATTACAAGATTTTTATGAGCTAGCAAAGGGGACCTGATGGACCTATATAGTTCAAGCTCCTGATAATTATAAAGTACAATATCCCAAATATACATTTCGTAATTATCAACTCTAACGCTACTCCACTAAAAGCTTAAAGTTGCACTCTCAAACTATATAGAATTATGAAGCCCGTAGAGCTAAGTCTCCATGACATATCATAATGTATCGTATCCCTATCAGATTATCCATAATCTGCTTAAGGACAAGTTTTGTCTTACCTTCTTGATTATTTTTATCTTATGTTCTATTATCTCACCATCAGAAAACTTACCATCCAAAGACAGTGTACCATTTGGTTACACTTATGTATCCAAAAGATTGAGTGCTTTAGTTTTTTAATTACAGGATAACGCATATAAGAGGATATCAACTACTCCTGAAAAGAAGCATGGATTTCATATCTATAAATAACAGGTCTACGCTATCAAGAGTCATGCCTCCAACGTACTGGCATACGTACCACTATTAAAATGTGGATGTCATCCTTTGGTACATCAAAGATATAAGTTAAGGCAACGGGCCCACTATTCATCTCAAGATTAAGATACAATACATATGATTGTCTAAAGTGAATCGATTTGTCGAGAAAAAATTATTAATCCAAATTAATTCACTTTATGTCCTAATTCAACACATTGTCATCTATGATAATGTGTTAATGTTTCTATTCATAGAGTCCACCTCTGATAGTCAAGACAAACTATCTCCCGTTAAGAATATAGGCAATATAACAATCTTTACATGAATAAAGCGCCCAACTTTATTCCCCCGATTGTGGATCTTATGATTTAGATCATCACCTTCAGAATCGTATCTTCTGTATAATCTGTCCATCATATGCCCAATTCTTAAAGGTCTAAACTAACAATCTCAGACTTTTGATTGCTTAACATATATTCAACAAATATAAATGTAAAGAAGACAAGATTTGGTATA
This sequence comes from Artocarpus hirsutus, assembly GCA_946598075.1. NCBI lineage: Eukaryota > Viridiplantae > Streptophyta > Magnoliopsida > Rosales > Moraceae > Artocarpus > Artocarpus hirsutus. Next base: position 2,022 of record CAMOHE010049457.1, read on the forward strand.
TAAATAATAAATAAATTCTTTATTGATAAAAAAGTCTCCAAAAACATAATATATTTTTTCTCTTTAGGGCATGCATGTCCAACAATCTCCCACTTACACTAAGTGAGTAAATATGACAAATCTCGCATCCTCATAGCTTCCACATGCCTCTCGAAGACTCTCCCAGTAAGTGTCTTTATGAATGGATCAACTAAATTATCCTCTAACGTGAATTTACACACAACGACATGCCCGCCTTCTATAAAGTCCTTTATCACATCATATGTCCGATCAATACAGTTACTTTTCTTGTGAAATCTTGGTTCTTTAGCATTAGCTATAGTCGCACTATTATCACAATATGGCGATACCACCTTATCTATACTGGGAACTACCTCAAGGTCCCTAAGGAACTTACAGAGCCACACTGCTTCTTTTGAAACACCACTAGCTGCCATATACTCAGCCTCCATCGTTGAATTTGAAGTGCAATCTTGCTTCACACTTTTTCAACTGATGGCACCGGCGTCCAAAGTAAACACAAAACCAGAAGTCGATCTTCTTGAATCTAGACAAGATTGGAAATCCGAGTTAGTGATCCTAGAGGAGTTAAGTCCTCACCCAAATACACAAGTATATACCTTCGAGCCTTTCTCAGGTACTTGAAAATATGCTTGACCGTAACCCAATGGTTTGGTCCCAGATTCGCCTAAAATTGACTTATAATCCCGACCGCATAATAAATATCCGGTCGTGTGCAAAGCATGGCATACATGAGACTACCCACTGTCGAAGCATAAGGCACCTGCTTCATGTATTCTCTTTCTCCCTCAGACTTTGGAGAGTCTTTCTTAGAAAGAGTAATTCTAGACCTAGATGGTTGCCTACCTTTCTTGGAATCCTGCATTGTAAACCTCTTAAGAATCTTATCTATGTAGCCGGCCTAGGACAAATCTATCATTTTGGTCTTCTTATCCCGAAAGAACTAGATACCAGGCACAAAATTAGTCTCACCCAAGTCCTTCAACCATAATTTGACTGATGACAACGTCTCGATGTCATTGCCAATTAGCAGAATGCCATCTGCATAGAGCAGTAGAAAAACCACATTCTCATCCTTAATGTGTTTGTACATACATGGTTCGTCCACATTTTGTGTGAACCTATAGGTCTTGATCACTTAATCAAATCTTATGTTCCAAGAACGGGAAGCCTGCTTAAGTCCATATGGCACATTCTTCAAAAGATAACATGCGGTTTATAGTGCATATCCCCAAAAGGACAAAGGCAATGATGAACAACTCATCATGGACCTAACCATGTCCAACGAAGTCCTATTTCTTCTCTCCGATATGCCATTTTGCTATGGAGTGGCCGGCGTTATGAACGTGGATAAAATCCCATTCTTTAATAAGTGTCCCAAGAACTCATTAGAAAGGTATTCACTACCTCGATCGAATAGAAGTGCCTTTATGGGTTTACCTAATTACTTTTCCACTTCAGCCCAAAACTTCCTAAACTTGTCATAAGTTTTGCTTTTATGGTGCATCAGGTACACATACCCAAACCTTGAGTAGTCATTACTAAAAGTGACAAAGCACTCATACCCTCCTTGTGCCTAGATGTTCATTGGTCCGCAAACACAGTATGCACAAGTTTTAGAACCCCTTCGGCCCTATTGCCCTTAGACCCAAATGGTCTTTTGGTCATTTTACCCTCCACACAAGATTCATATTGTGGTATGGATTCCACTTTTAAATGACTTAAAGGTCCATCCCTTACCAACCTTTGAATCCTATTCGGGTTAATATGGCCAAGTCGCAAATGCCAAAGATAAGTTTTATTAGAGTGAGAAGTTTTAAGTCTTTTAGGTCATTATCATTCATCTCAGCATTACGTAGTAAGCCCATCTTAGGTTTGATAAAATATAGATTATTTTGCATCCATCTTGAACAAATTAAAGATTTATTTTTACGAATTTCCACTTTATTATTAAAAGAAATCAAATAAGAGCCTTTAAATAAACAAGCTACAAAAATTAAATTCCTTTTAAATTTAGAAACAGAAAAACAATCTCGCAAAATTAAATTCCTATAACTATCAAAATATAGATGGATGTAGCCTACTGCTTCAGCTAAGACCAAGGATCTATCGCCCATCCGAAGTGTGAAGTCTTCATGCAACAGACTTTTTATTTCTTTAAACCCCTATAAAGAAACACAAACATGATTAGTTGCTCTAGAATCTATGACCCAAATGTCACTAGATTCCTCAACTGAACAAGTTTCTAAAAACAAATGATCACACCTACCTCCTTAGGAAAGGAAGTCCTTACAATTCTTCTTAATGTGCCCGACCTTCCCACAAAAAAAACACTTGAGCTTCCTTGGGTTCTTCTTCTTCTTCTTCTTCTTGTTCTTGCCAATAGCAAGAATAGAAGACTTCCCATTCTTGGCTCGTTGTTTCTTTCCATTCCTTGGGTTGGGATTGGAACCAGAAGTAGTTGCCAAGTTGGGCTCACCACCCGTAGGAGACTCCTTGATCAACGGTTCGAACTCCTATAACTATTTCATCAACTCTATTAAGGTCATATCCCTTCTATTACTTGAATTAAATATAGCTCTAAATGGAATGAATTCCTTAGATAGAGTCTTAAAGACCATAGTCATCTGAGTTTCAGCATCAATATTAGCTCCATTGGTTTGAGCCTCAACTAGGTAGTGTATGACCAACATCAGATGCTCATTTATAGATGTCCCCGGTCTCTGCTTATAGTTCAAGAGTTTTTAAAGCCCCCCATGCTGCTTTGTTAAGGCCTATCCTCCAAACATGTCTTGTAGATTATCTAAGATCTACCTAGTAGTCTCATAATCATCATGTTGAGCCAGTAGCACGTTATTCATGCTGGCCATAACAAGCAGCAGGCCTGATCATTAGCATCTTTTCATCGATCATATGCTTGGATTTGATCGTTCGTGGAAACTCCCATAGGCTCGGGAGGACAAGGTGTCGTTAGCACAAATTTTAGTTTCTCAAAAGACATGACGATGTTCAAGTTCCTTTTTCAATTGATTATAGTTCTCATCAGTTTGTTGGTTTTTGTCAAGTATCGATGATAGAGCATTTTTAGACATTTTTAATCTATAAAAAAGAATCATATACTAAACATAAACAAACATATCATAATAATTTAGTATGATAACACAATCATGTAAAACATACAATTGTGTTAATGTGTCAAAACCTTGAAAATATCACAACCTTATAACGATAATTCCTAACTTAGAATTCAACAAGCTCCTAGGGGAGTCTTGCCAAATTCAATTAGGAATACGGATCCCCTCCTGATTAATATATGCCATCTAGGATTAGTATGATCTAGCATATATTAATAATCGTTTCTTTGGCCATCAATTTTATTAACAGAGCTCCTAGAGGAGGTTAATAATAAAATAAACATGAGTGTATAATCACCATTTCAATATTTTATCCATGATTTATAATCACCACCTAGGGGTGTGCAACCATAAATCATGCGAAAATACCTTATTGTTTTGGAGATCCAACCTAGTACATGATGAAGTCTCTTCCTAGGAGTCAGAACCACCATGTGTTGCCTATGGACCAACGATGGAGGCCGTAGATCCTCTCTTCGAAAATCTTCTCCTACACATTCATTTGAAATCAAGGTTTTATTTTATAAACATGCATGAACAATTTTTAATAAGCGGCACTCCCTATTCTATATAACATGTTATCAACATACATGGCAAATCATATTATAATGCAAACAAGCAAAGCAATCATGCAAAGCCACAAGCAAAATAATAATAAATAACCGTAATATTATGGTTCCACTCTAGAGAATAGAAGATTAAGATTACAAGAGAATAATCGAAACATATTATCGATTCTTCATCCTTGAATATCCAAATTGTATCCTTCTTCATGTAACTTTGATCTTTAAGTCTTCAATCCTGCATAGATTAAAAACTTCATTTTTTCAGTCATATCCAAATTTAATGTTTCTTAGATTTGTCCAAAAAATAAAATCAAAATTACACCAAAAACGCACCTTTTTTGAAAAATCTCAACTCTCTGCCGGCATACCGATTTGTGTAATTGGCCTGCCGGTCATGATTTATCAGCTTGTCGATCTAATTAAATAATAATTCCTAGATAGAGATGATAGTCAACCATCTAATTACACGAAGAACCTAGATACACATTCTAACCTCTAAGGAACCATAACCGGCATAAATTAATTAATTAATAAATAATTAAACAATAATTTAATAAACCATAATTAATTAATAAACATTCACCATATAATCCATGGCAACATATAAATATATATAGAAAATCTAGAATGCCAACTCTTTAAAAAATTAAATTCACGCATAGAAGAGATCAAGATCACATAATTTATATGTATAGTATGATTACAAACTTGCAAACTCATGTAAAAACCATGGCTTTGATACCAATTGTTGGAAAAAAGAGTACACAACAGAATTTTAAAAATTTTTATATCAAGGTATTTTCTAAAACACAAGTTTGACACACAATATCCATAAATTAATCAGATCTTACTAACCTCGTAAATGCTGAAAAGCTCCTGCAATCCGTGGAGAGTATAACGTTTTAAAAGAGCCTCAACTAACTAGTCTTTTTTGTTATTCTTTATCCATGATTGGAGTGCAAGTAGGCGCACATTGTTTAGTCTTTCCCTGATGACTCTCCTTCCAACCAAATGAGAAGTACCCAAACCTCTAGTTCGTGATATGTGAATAATAGCTCTCCAAGGAGTCATGAAGTCTTACTCTAAATTTCTCAATTGATCTAAATTACATTGAGTTTCACTTCCTTTTTTATAGAGGTTGGTCCTAGGAGTCAGTCCTTATCAAATAAGGCCTCAAAAATTTGAATCAAAATCAAATTAGGATCAATATCTGATAAAAATCCACGTTAAAAAACGTGATTTATTTTTTTCTTGGTAAGCGAGCCGAACTGGTAGTTCGACCTACTGAACTTGCTCCATCAGTAGACAGAACTTAAAAATCAGCCTACCGAACTTCCGATAGGTGATCCCTATGAATCTTTATTTTCCACTGGAGATTATTGGGACAGAGCCTCAATTTTAAGTCAAATAACACAATAGAGAAGTTATCTAATTAAAATAGTCATATCTAGATAATCTCTAGGAAAATAAATATTCCTGATAATTCAACAAGTTTATCTTGAATTAATTTATTCAAAATTAATCTAATCGATAAACATACGTGAATTATCTAATCCCAATAATTCAACAAGTTTATCTTGAATTAATTTCTTATAAAATTAATTTAACCAATAAACAGACATGAATTATCTAATCCTATAAAATTTCAGCCAATCTAATAATTTGACATAAGTCACCGATTATTGGAAAAGCACGACGTATTGTTGCAACATTTTTATGAACCTAATGGATCTATATAGTTCAAGCTCCAAATAACTTTGAAACCCAATATCCCATATGTACATTTCATAATTATCAACTCTAACGCTACTCCACTAAAAACTTAAAGCTGCACTCTCGAATTATATAGAATTACGAAGCCAGTATAGCTAAGTCTCCATGACATATCATAATGTATCGTATCCCCATAGGATTATCTATAATCGGCTTAAGGACAAGTTTTGTAACGCCCGCCTAATTTTATGTAACGAATTATGTTATGATAATGACGACGTTAAGTGTTATATTTATGATATGTGTTATGATATATAATATAATGGTGCTAACCATTTTATTCTAAGTGTTATGACAGGTGACGCTCGCGTGGAATTGATGTGCTCAAATGTTCATGTCATTAATGTTATATGTTTAATTATATTTTTATCGATAATTAAATGTTATGAATGATTTTTGTATTTAAGGGCAGATGGGCAGGCCGGACCATTCAGTTTGGCAGGCCGAAATGATCCCCTTCGAACAGCAAGCTGATGAGATATCATCGGTAGGCCGGACTTCAAAGATCGGCAGGCCGAAGAGATAGATCAGCAGGCCGATGACAGCTGACAAGCAGTCAGCAAAAATTTTACAAAAATTGTGATAAGGTTGAATTTTTGATAAGGATAATTTATTTTGAATATTTAATATAATTATGGGATGATTTGTTTAATTTTGGTAATGAAGCAATTGACTTTTAATTTATTTGAATTAATGGATAAAGTTTTCCCGTTTTACAAAGGCGAAATATGGCAACTCGAACCGTTCTTGGAAGTTTTGACTTTTCTCTCTCAATTCTATCCATTCACACGAATTTTGCCTGGCTTAAGAGGATAAGTTTTTCCTTATTTTTTAATTTCATTTTTTTTACCATAACAAAAAAAAAAAATTCTCTCTCTCTCTCTCTCTCGATTTCTCTCTCTTTCTCTCTCTTCCTATCACATTTCTTTTCTTCTTCTTCCTTTCAAATTTCCCTGCAATCCTTTGTTAAAATATTAAAAATTTTCTTTGGAGATAATTCAAGGAGCTTAAGGAAGAATTTGTTTTAAGGTATGAGTTTATTTTTTTTAGCATTTTTTGAAAATTTTCCCTCTCCAAACCGACTTTTATATTTTTGTCTAGAAATATCATCTTGCTCTGAAATTTTTATATGTTATTTATGCATGTGTTATGTGATTTTCCTCTAAGTTTAACGTTATTTTGATTTTTCAATAAAAAGTTATGAATTTTCTTCTCTCCATCACTCACAGTAAATTATTGCTGATCGGTTGTGTTGCACAAATGTATGGGTGTTGTTTTTAATGCAAATGATTGTTGTTTTGCACAAAATTTGGTAAATATGTTCATGTATATGTTAAATTATGGACTAGAAAGTTTGGTAATAATTTTATGAAAATTTCATGTGTTATAGAATTTTTATTAAGACTAGGTTATGTGATTGCTTTATTTGTGAAATTACTAGATTCTTGTTATGTGATATTTTTGAATAAATAAATGATTTTATTTAGTGATGAGAATTTTTGTACTACTGTAATTATATGTTAATATGATGATTATATGAATTTTGAGGTTTAAATACATTTATTTTAATTGTTTAAGAATAATTATTGCAAGTAATTCATTGACTAATCTGTTTATAGTTATTTTTGCCTATGAATTCAAACACCCGTTTTGGATTGTACGAAATTTGTTATAAGGTAATTTTTGGTTATGATGAAGTTTTTAGTGTTTATTGCATGCAGGATTTTTATGGATTTATTTTAGGATGTTAATAATATATTATGTGAATGTTTGTAGGGAATGCTCACTGTTTTGTTATTGTTGGCAGTTTTGAAAGTGAATGCTATGTGATTTATTTTAAATACTAAGTGAGGTTTTTATGACTAATGAAAAATCATGATAATATATTTATATGATATCTTTATCCCTGCCAAATATGGTGCTTAAATTATGTGTATATGTTAAATTTCTAATTTTTAAATTCATGGAGGTCAGAAATATTAGTATGCTGAAAGTGTTGTTCTAATGTTTTAAAGTTAATAAATATGTTATAAGTTTATGTTTTCAAGAAATGTATGTATGTATGATGTTATGAATGCTATGTTATGGTAATTAATTCATTAAATAAATGTTAATTACCATTTTATAAATATATGACATGAAGACATTGAGAAGTGAGCACATCAAGACCGCGGCGTTGTCACCTACAAAAGTAAGGTTAAGTAAGCTCATTGAGGTAAGTACATTCTCACCTGCAACTGATATGTTTTATAAAGGTTTGAAATTATGTTCATGATGATTTCTATGATGGTTTTATGATGATTTTTCATGAAGTATTATTATGGAAGTTTAAGTTATAAAAGTTTATGCATGTTTTGATGATAATGTTTTTCAAAGCATGAAAGTATAAGTATGTATATGTATCACCTAAATAAGTGTTGCACACCCAATGATATGTTATGATATGTTTATGATTATGATGTCATGTTTGGTTTGAGATTTACAACCCCTCTCCTCTCATGACGGCACGCCTATGATGATGTTATGGTGCAACACTTGGGCCCTTAAGATAAAATGAATAAAGTTTTAATATGATGATGTAATGAAAGATATGTTCCTATGAAAATGTGCCTAGTGCACTATTATGATGATGATAATGATGAAGTTGATGATGTTCATGAAATGTTTTTAAGTTGTGAGAATTACAATGTACTTACTAAGCATTAGCTTATTCAAGTTTTACATCATGTTGCAGATAAGGGTAAGAAAGTTATGGAGTAGGCGGAGGACATTGACAGGCGTGTGAGCTAAGCAAGAAGATGGTTTGCAAATGGAAGAACGCCATGGAAAGAGATTTTTATGAAATGAGTTTGATTTTTTTTTATTCCGAGTATGTTTATAATTTTTGAATTTTAAGGATATGTTTTAAAATTTTAAGAATGTTTGTTTGATGTATTGTTATTATTTTATAAATTTTCTTCCGTATTTGAAACTTTAAAATTTGTTTTTAAAAGAAATTTTTTTTTAGTTCGGCCTACCGACCATTACTGGTCGAACTGCCGAAGAGTTTAATCGGCCTGCCGAATGCCAAGTTTCGGCTTGTTGATCTTGTTAAATTTGAAAACCCTATTTTGCAAAGCCTCGGACGGCCTGCTGATGGATGACCTTCGGCCTGCCGGTCGAGTTCGGCCTGCCGAAGTCACAAGTTTGGCCTGCCGAAATGTGTTCAAGGAATTTTATTTTTTGTTTTCAAAGGTTAATTTAATTTTCAAAGGAATTTTAGCAAACTGTTTACAGCATGTTTATGGAAAAGTGAATTGTTATAATTAAGTAATTTAGAATTTTTTTGTAAATTGTATAAAAATACAAATATATATATGTATGTACGGATCCTGGGAATGCTTTTCCAAACTATGATTTGAAATATATGTTTTAATTTATAATAGTTTTGCTACAATTAATGGTTTAAATGAATGAATGTAACGACATCTATGACGTCCGACAAGGGGGCGTTACAAGTTTTGTCTTATCTTCCTAATTATTTTTATCTTACGTTCCATTATCTCACAATCGAAAAACTTACCATCCAAATACAGTATACCATTTGGATACATTACACCTATGTATCCAAATGGTTGAGCGCTCCAGTTTTTTAATTATAGGATAACGCATCTAAGAGGATATCAACTACTCCTAAAGAGGAGCTATGAATTCTATATCTATGAATAACAGGTCTACGCTATCAAGAGTCATGCATCCAATGTACCAGCATACGTACCACTATTAAAATGTGGATGTCACCCTTCGATATATCAAAGGATATAAGTCAAGGCAACAGGCCTATTATTTATCTCAAGATTAAGATCTAGTTCATAAGATTGTCTAAAGTGAATTAATTTGTTGAGACAGAATTGTTAATCTAAATCAATTCACTTTATATCCCGATCCAACACATCGTCACCTATGACAATGTGCCAATGTTTCTATTCATAGAGTCCACATTCAATGGTCAAGACAAATCATCTTCCATTAGGGATATAGACAACATAACAATCTTTACATGAATAAAGCGCCCAACTTTATTTTCTCGATTGTGGATCTTCTGATTTAGAATGTCACCTTAAGAATTGTGTCTTCTGTATAATTTGTCCATCATATGCCCAATTCTTAAAGGTTTAGACCCAACGAACAAGAAAATGAAAAGGAAAAAAAGAAGATTAGATCTGGGTTTGGCTAAAGAGAGAGGAGACATGTAACACCCCGAAATTTATTAAATGTCATTAGAATGTAAAATGGTGAATTAGTGTGCCATAACGAGTATTTTAAACCTAAATTGATCATTTTGTAAAATTTCTAAATCTGGTGTTATTTTATTGATTTAAGAATTTTAATTACTCTTGATTAATTTTAATTGTTATTTTAAATTTTAATAAAATGATTTGTTAAATACCAAGTAGCTTTTATTTGAAAACAGTGTGTTGTTGTTGCACATAGTTTTGTGCAACTAATTTTCTCTCTCTCCCTCTATTTATATCTCACTTCTCTCTCTCTCTTCCTCATTTTCTCTCTCTCCTCTCTCACTCATCTCTCTCGGTCTCTCTTCCTCTCTCTCGGTTTCACACACTCTCTCTCATTCCCTCTTAAAATTTTTGAAACAAAATTCAATTTCAAGCTTTGGGTTAGTGGATTAAAGGCTTAGGAACACGATTGAGTAACCACAAACTCGATTCAAGGCTTCGATTCAAGGTTAGTTTCTAAATTTCAAAACTTTTTCAATTTTTAAATTTTCTTGCATTTTGAAATCTAAACATTTCTAAGCTTAGAAAACCTTTAATCTAGGTTAGATGAACTTATATTAGCTAGAATACAAACTTTGTTTCATCAAAAACGGATTTAAATCAAGATTTTTCATTTTTCTCAAATTTTCTCATTTTTGGATTTTCCCAAAAATATTGTTTAAAACTTGTTTTAATACATTGAAAAGTAATCTATTATGTTTTTATATTGATTATGATCATTACCCACGCTTGAGAATTAACAAAACAGGTTGAAATTGAAAATTTGAGTTCGGGGAGGCCGAGATCCGTGCCTGGAAAATTTTAGAATTTTTCCAGATCGACAGGCCGGGCTTCGTGTTCAGTAGGCCAGATTCATATGTTCGGCAGGCCGAATTCATCCGATCGGTAGGCCAAACCTGGGAAAGTTCGACCGACCGAACTTGGACCTCTGGCAGGCCGAACTGCATAGTTCGACCGGTTGAACCAAGGCGACCGGGCATGGCGAAATTTTGTGATTTTTCACCTGTTTTTACTATTTTGAACCCTGATTGAAATTTTGACTATATAAAATGATTTTATAAACCTAAGTGGCACACTAGGACACCATGAAATGATTTAATAATCTAGGATATCTAGGTTAGATACTAATAGACCTAGTTTTCATTTAAGGTTGTGCATGGATCCACGGAGCTAACGTATAGCGGAACAGGATTACTGTGTGGGACACCGGCACGAGTATTGAGATAGGACTTCTACCCCTTCCTTGGTAGCTAGTTTTAAATGTTTTGGCTTAAAAAGAGATTTTTAACAAAAATGTTTTCAATGATTGGTTGAAAAAGGATTTTATTTACTGATTTCTTAAATGGTGGAATTGAGGTGATTTTTCATAATAAACCTCATAATGAATGTGAATGATTATATTTGGTAAAAAGAGATTTTAATAATCATGAAAAAATATATATGTATACATATATATTTTGGGGCATGATGCCATATCAGATATCGGGTTGTATAGTATGTGACCTTGGGGGTAGGTCCTGAAACCTAGCTCGGCCACTACGATGGTGAATTACATATGGTTTGCCCAGGAAAAGAAAATGGTATTCTTTCTGGTCGACCTATAAAATTACTTTGGTAAGGAAAGTTTTTGTTGGATCCTTATTTCTGCATTTATTTAATTATTTGATCATTTATTTGTCTATTTATTCATTTACTCATTCAAGTTTATTTTCTAAATGTTTATTTGATTAATGAAATTTCTTTCAAAATTAAATGTTTTAAATAAATAGTCCTACTAAGCCTTTCGCTCACATTTTATTTGTTTTAAAATCTTACCCTTAGGTGGATATCAGCTTAGGATCGAAGAAGAGTCCGCTGTTCGGACTTGCGACCAGTAGAAGTTTTAGATAGGTTATGGTACAACAAATCAAGCCATGTAAATTCTTAACTTTCTCTCTTCTCTTGGACTGTGGTTGTATTGCAATATTGTCAGTGCTATGTGTGTGCACAAAATGTGGGTCAGTGGGACCCATTCCCGCCTCATCCTACATTTTTTTATTGTTTTCCTTAACGCTTATTTTATTTTATTATTTTATTTGTTCGAATATCATAACTGCTTGTTTTGAATAAACGATTTTAAAATTATCACATTTTTATTTATAAATTAAATTCAAAAACCATGTTTTTAACTAAATCCTTATTAAATTAACTTAATTAATCTACCGCGTCACCTCCCGTACTCTGGGGCATGACAGAATGGTATCAGAGTTCAAGGTTATGAACCTTGAGAATTGTGCACACATAGGTACGACAATATAATATCACTGACAGTCCAAATTTTGTTTTCAGAAGTGAGAGAATGGCACCTAGACGATGCTCGACAGCTGACGTCGAGTTTGGAAATGATGAGGGCATGATGAGGGCTATGTTTGCTGCATTCCAGCAGATGGTAGCAAGGGCAAGACCGAACGATTCTGAGGCTAGTCGCCGGCATTCATACTTTAAGAAATTTCAACGTGCGTCTGTACTAACTTTTGATAGAAATGGGGACCCACAGGTGGCAGAATATTGGCTAGATTCGATCGTGAAGCATTTGGATACTCTCGGTGTGCCAGCGGAGTATCGTGTGGAATTTACAGCATATAAGTTTGAAGGTGGTGCTAATACTTGGTGGAAGCAAGCTAAACATTTAGAGAACAATGGTGACATTAGTTGGGATTGGTTCGAGGAGCTATTCTACGATCGGTATTTTTCGCAAGGATACAGGGATCAAAAGGCGGCAGAATTCTATAGGTTGTAGCAGGGAGATATGTCAGTATGGGAATACGAAGTGAAGTTCAATGAATTGGCTAGGTTTGCTCTATTTGCGGTGCCATTAGAGCATGAGAAGTGCATCAAATTCCAAGACAGACTCAAAGCCCCTATTCAACGACAAATAGTTGCTCTGTGACTCAGGAACTTTTGAGAGCTTATGTCATCAGCGATATCAGTGGAAAATGATTACGTACAGTGCTGTGAGAATCGAGCTAAGACGTCAAGAGGACCACAGAGGAGCAGCAGGAGGAGCATCAGTAGTCGACCAACTTCGGGAACAACCAAGGTGGTGTGAATAGCGGCAGTAGCAGTTCATCCAGTAGCGGGCGCAGCAACGCCTATAGCTTCCATTGTCACTATTGTCAGTAGCTGGGACACATCAAGAGGAATTGCCTGATCAGGAGTGCTCGCCTAGGATTTTAGACCGGAGAAGGAGCTAGTTGTCAGCCTTAGCTTCAGACTCTACCTCAACCTCAGCAATACTCTCAGCTTCCATTCCTTCAGTTCTCACCTCAGCAACTGCCATATTCAGCGCAAGGACACCAACTGTAAAACTTTCAGCGTAACGTCCCTCAATATCAAGCGTCGAGTATAGCCAGCGTGCAGTCGCCATCATCGCAGCAGTATCGACCAGTTAACCCAGGATCCAGTAGTGCTAGTAGAGGAAAAGGGAAAGCTCCAGTACAGGTTCATATGATGACATCAAGGAGTTTGATGCCCAGACCAATAACACAGTTGTCGATGGTACGATTATAGTTTCTCAGTCTTTAGCACATGTGTTATTTGATACTGGTGCCACTCATTCTCTCATTTCAAGCTCTTTTGTACATGCCTTGGGATTAGAGATAGAAGAGTTCGATGAACCCTTAGTTATAGCTTAACCCTTGGGGCAGGTGTGTGTGAATAGTGTTTGTAAAGCTTGTAAAATAAAGATTGGGCATGAGATTTTGAAAAGTGATTTGATTGTAATCCCCATGAGATCATATGATGTAATCCTAGGAATGGATTGGTTATCTAGATATAGTGCAGTAGTGGACTGCCAACTTAAAAAAGTAACCCTAGTGTTCGATAAGGGGATGGTGATCACTTACTAGGGTGGTGGTGATCGATTGATGAGTGAGCGTCTTGTAAGAAAATGTCTCAGAGTGCGGAAGAATGCAGTTTACTATGCCTTTCTCATGAATTTGGAAGGAGAGCCGAGTGCTTCGAAAGGACATGCAGTGATTCCAGTGGTAGATGAATTTGAGGATATCTTCCCCGATGAGTTACCAGGTTTACCACCGCATCAGGAAATCGAGTTTGTTATTGAATTGTTTCCAAGAACAGCATCGATTTCTATAACACCTTATCGGATGGCGTCAGCAGAAATAAAAGAACTCAAGAAGCAACTTCAAGAGCTTGTTGATAAGGGATACATTTGGAATAGCGCATCACCGTAGGGAGCATCGGTTTTGTTTGCAAAGAAACATGATGGAACTCTCAGGTTATGCATAAATTATCGATAGTTGAATCAGGTCACAGTGAAAAATAAGTATCCTCTACCTAGGATTGATGAGTTATTTGATCAGTTGGGAGGCTCACGATACTTCTCAAAGATAGACTTGACGTCAGGATATCATCAACTCAGGATTAAGGAAGAAGACATTCCTAAGACAGCTTTCAGGACTCAGTATGGACATTTTGAATTTCTAGTAATGCCATTTGGATTGACGAACGCTCCAGCAGCTTTCATGGATTTGATGAACAGGATATTTAGGCCTTACTTGGACCAATTCGTGATCATGTTCATTGATGACATCTTGGTTTATTCTAAGACTTGGGAGGAGCATGAGCAGCATCTCAGGATCGTGCTTCAGACTCTGCGAGAACATCAGTTGTATGCCAACAAGGAAAAGTGTAAATTCTAGTTAACAGAGGTCAAATTTCTTGGTCATGTCATCTCTGAGCATGGTATTTCAGTGGATCCATCTAAGATAGAAGCCATAGTGGGTTAGGAATGACGGAGGAATGTGGTAGAGATCCATAGCTTCTTGGGACTTGCAGGATACTACAGAAAATTTATGAAGGACTTCTCGAAGGTAGCAGCACTATTGACAAGATTGATTAGGAAAAATGTCAGGTTCGAGTGGAATGAAGAATGTGAGCTCACCTTTCAAGAGTTGAAGAATCGATTGACCTCAGCCCTAATGTTGATCATTCCCAGCAGTGACAAGCCATACGAGGTTCATACAGTTGCTTCAGGATGTGGACTTGGGTGTGTGTTGATGCAGCATGGACGAGTGGTAGCATATGGATCGAGACAGTTACGACCCCACGAACGAAATTACCCTACTTATGATTTAGAGCTCGCGGCAGTAATTCATGAGTTGAAGATCTGGAGATGTTATTTGTATGGAGCGACATTTTAGGTTTTCTTTGACCACAAGAGCTTAAAGTATTTGTTTACTCAGAGGGATTTGAACTTGAGGCAGCGAAGATGGATAGAATACATGGAGGATTATGATTTCGCATTGTAGTATCATCACGGGAAAGCTAACGTCGTTGCTGATGCACTCATTCAGAAATCTTCAACGATACTTGCATGTTTGGCTCTTGATTGGAGAAGGGATGCGACAGTAAGTGAGTTTGGGCTACAGTATCATGAAGACTACGATCGCATTTCAATGTACCACATGGAGACGACCCTAGCTCTTATTTAAATGGTGAAGCAAAATCAGTGGCAGGACCAGCATCTTTAGGGAATTTGGATGCAAATTTAGAACGGAGAGCAGTTCGAAGAATGGAGGATACATGTGGATAGATCATTGTACTTCAAGGAGCGTCTTGCATTTCAGCAATTGCAGAAGTAACGAAGGCCATCATGGACGAAGCTCATAGGTCTCAGTTCACCATTCATCCAAGAAGCACAAAGATGTACTGTGATCTTGGAGGCAATATTGGTGGAGAGATATGAAGAAGGATATTCGAGAATACGTGGCCAAGTGTGCAACTTGTCTTCAGGTGAAAGCCGAGCATCAAAAGCCAGCAGGTTAGCTTCAGCCACTTCCTATTCCAGGGTGGAAATAGGAGCACGTGACTATGGATTTCCTTACTAGATTGCCAAGGATGGAGCAGCGACACGATGCAATTTGGGTCGTGGTCGACAAGTTAACAAAGCCACCTCATTTCATTCCATTTAAATCGACGTGTTTGAGGAGGATTCTTGGGGAGTTGTATCTACAGAACATAGTAAGATTGCACGAAGTTCCTTTGTCCATCACATCAGATAGGGATACCAGATTTAATGCTAAGTACTGGAGAAGCTTTCAGGAGGCTATGGGCACAGATTTGAACTTCAACACGGCATTTCATCCTCAGACAGATGGGCAATTTGAGCAAGTTATTCAGATTCTCAAAGACATGTTGCGTGCTTGTGCATTAGACTTTGGTGGGAACTGGAAGAAGTACTTGCATCTGGTGGAGTTCACATACAACAACAACTATTAATTGAGTATTGGTATGGCACCGTTCGAAGCATTATATGGACGACCGTGTCAATCACCAGTGTGTTGGGCCAAACCGAAAGATAGAGTTATTCTTGGGCCGAATGAGATCCATGATAGCAACGAGAAGATCGTCGTGATTCGAGACCGACTGAAAGCAGCTCAGAGTCAACAGAAGAGTTACGTAGATAGAAGACGCCAACCCTTGGAATTCAAGGTTAGAGACTTTGTTCTTTTGAAGGTATCGCCTCAGAAAGGCATTTTGCGATTCAGACTAAAAGGAAAACTCACGCCAAGATATGTTGGACCGTTTGAGATCATTCAACGTGTTGGTGTGGTTGCTTATCGACTCAACCTTACTCTAGAATTTTCATATGTTCACGACGTATTTCATGTGTCGATGCTTCAGAAATGTCCACCTGAGCAAGATAAGATTGTTTCACTCAAGGATGTACAGGTTCAGGAAGACACGACATATGAAGAAGTGCCGATCCAGATCATCGATCGTAAAGTGATTAGCTTGCGTCGTCGTGAGATCTCGTTAGTTAAGGTTGTGTGGCAGCATCATGGGGTTGATGAAGCCACTTGGGAATTAGAGTCGAGTATGCGGGAGTTGTATCCGCATTTGTTTTGTTTTTGAATAGATATGTAAATTTCGAGGATGAAATTTCTTTTAGGGGTGGAGAGTTGTAACACCCTAAAATTTATTAAATGTCATTAGAATGTAAAATGGTGAATTACTGTGCCATAACGTGTATTTTAAACCTAACTTGATCATTTTATGAAATTTCTAAATCTGGTGTTATTTTATTGATTTAAAAATTGTAATTGCTCTTGATTAATTTTAATTGTTATTTTAAATGGTAATAAAATGATTTGTTAAATACCAAGTAGCTTTTATTTGAAAATAGTGTGTTGTTGTTGCACATGGTTTTGTGCAACTAATTTTCTCTCTCTCCCTCTGTTTATATCTCACTTCTCTCTCTCTCTTCCTCATTTTCTCTCTCTCCTCTCTCGCTCATCTCTCTTGCTCTCTCTTCCTCTCTCTCGATTTCACACACTCTCTCTCATTCTCTCTCAAAATTTTTGAAACAAAATTCGATTTTAAGCTTCGGGTTAATGGATTAAAGGCTCGGGAACACGATTGAGCAACCACAAACTCGATTCAAGGCTTCGATTCAAGGTTGGTTTCTAAATTTCAAAACTTTTTCAATTTTTTAAATTTTCTTGCATTTTGAAATGTAAGCATTTCTAAGCTTAAAAAACCTTCAATCTAGGTTAGATGAACTTAGATTAGCTAGAATACAAACTTTGTTTCATCAAAAACGAATTTGAATCAAGATTTTTCATTTTTCTCAAATTTTCTCATTTTTGGATTTTTCCAAAAATCTAGTTTAAAACTTGTTTTAATGCATTGAAAAGTGATCTATTATGTTTTTCTATTGATTATGATCATTACCCATGCCTGAGAATTAACAAAACAGGTTGAAATTGAAAATTTGGGTTCGGGGAGGCTGAGACCCATGCCTAGAAAATTCTATAATATTTCTAGATCGGCAGGCCAAACTTCGTGTTCGGTAGGCCGGATTCATATGTTCGGCAGGCCGGATTCATCCGACCGGCAGGCCGAACATAGGAAAGTTTGGCCGATCAGACTTGGACCTCCAGCAGGCTAAACTGCATAGTTCGGCTGGCCAAACCAGGGCGACCGGCAGGCCGATCGGGCAGATTAAATTTTGTAATTTTTCACCCGTTTTTACTATTTTGAACCCTGATTGAAATTTCGACTATATAAAATGATTTTATAAACCTAAGTGGCACACTAGGACACTATGAGATGATTTAATAATCTAGGATATCTCGGGTTAGATACTAATAGACCCAGTTTTCATTTAAGGTTGTGCGTGGATCCGCAGAGCTAACGTATAGCGGATCGGGATTACGGTGCAAGACACCGGCACGAGTATTGAGGTAGGACTTCTACCCCTTCCTTGGTAGCTAGTTTTAAATGTTTTGGCTTAAAAAGAGATTTTTAACAAAAATGTTTTCAATGATTGGTTGAAAAAGGATCTTTATTTACTGATTTCTTAAATGGTGGAATTGAGGTGATTTTTCATAATAAACCTCATAATGAATGTGAATGATCATATTTGGCAAAAAGAGATTTTAATAATCATGAAAAGATATATATGTATATATATATTTTGGGGCATGATGCCATATCAGAGATCGGGTCGTCTAGTACGCGACCTTAGAGGCAGGTCCTGAAACCCAGCTAGGCCACTACGATGGTGAATTACATATGGTTTGCCCAGGAAAATAAAATGGTATTCTTTCTGGTCGACCTATAAATTTACTTTGGTAAGAAAAGTTTTTGTTGGCTCCTTATTTCTACATTTATTTAATTATTTGATAATTTATTTGTCTATTTATTCATTTACTCATTCAAGTTTATTTTCTAAATGTTCATTTGATTAATGAAATTTCTTTCAAAATTAAATGTTTTAAATAAATAGTCCTACTGAGCCTTTCGCTCACATTTTATTTGTTTTAATAATCTTACCCTTAGGTGGATATTAGCTTAGGATTGGAGAAGAGTCCGCTGTCCGGACTTGCGACCAGTAGAAGTTTGGGGGTTGCGGTACAACAAATCAAGGCATGTAAATTCTTAACTTTCTCTCTTCTCTTGGACTGTGGTTGCATTGCAATATTGTCAATACTGTATGTGTGCACAAAATGTGGGTCAGTGGGACCCATTCTCGCCTCATCCTATATTTTTTTATTGTTTTCCTTAACGCTTATTTTATTTTATTATTTTATTTGTTCGAATATCTTAACTGCTCGTTTTGAATAAACAATTTTAAAATTATCACATTTTCATTTATAAATTAAATTCAAAAACCTTGTTTTTAACTAAATCCTTATTAAATTAACTTAATTAATCTACCATGTCACCTCCCGTACTCCGGGGCGTGACAAGAGAGAAACAAAGTATACAGAGGACAACAGAGAAATGGAAACCATCATAGAGAGAGGAAGAAGAAAAGGGAAAAACGAAAAAAGAGGAAAACAAATCTAACAATACAAACAAAGGTTATTTTGGTTTTTTAAGTGTTAAAAAATGAGGCTGGTCCTAAGATTGCTATTAATTTACTTTTGAGAACCTTATGACATAATTTACTGCACAGTTGGTAAAATTTGTTATTTTGTATAATTTCTCATAAAATATTAGAACCAAGGCTGAGCCAAAGTAGGCTGATCCCTTATTCAAAAAGTTTTACAGTTTTTTCCCTTATTTGCCCCCTTTAATAAGATGTTTGGTAAGTATAGTTAGAATCAACTTTTTGGTTTTCAAATTGTGTAAAACTTTCATATGCTATAATATTTTGAATCAAAATGTTCACTCTAACCATGCTTGCCAAATATCCTATAAATTTTTTACTTGCAATATTGACATAATTTTTTAAAAGCTTTTCAATGATACCTGAAATTTTGATCTTTAAATATTCATATTTCAAACTTAAAATCGCAAGCAAATTAAAATCAACTACACTACTATGTAAGTTCACAATTCTATGGACACTCAACCTTGAAAATTAAATTAATCTCCATTATAAATTTAGTTCTTGTGGGGAAAAATTAAATATACAAAAAGACAAACGAAGGTGAAAAAGAAAATTGTTGCATTGTGGCTTTGAGTCAAAATTTGGCTTTTATTAATGTCCCCATAAAAGTGTTATTGAATTCACCACTGATTAGAATAGAATTTAATATCTATAATAAATTTGAAAAATATAAAAGTGACTCTAATGTATAATATTGTTTGAAATGTTATATTTATGTTGTGTTATAGATGTTAAGCTTTTGAAATTTTTTTTCAAAAGTAAATTTTTATTTTGAAATAATTTAAAAAAGACAATGTTATAACAAATAATTAAATGAAAAAGTCAATATATTAATCAACAGCAATCAAATGTCAAAATCTACAAATACTATATTTAATATCAAATGTCAAATTGAACACCAAAAAATATCATTATATTAGGGAGTGTTTTCCTACTCAAAACTAAAATTTAGTATTAACATATTAATTTCATACGCTTTTGTATATGTTCTTATGCAATCATCTTCAATTAGATTAACACTCAAAGTCTCTCCGTAAAATAGACACAAGATTTATTTTTATGTCCATCATTTTTCGGTCCACTTTAATCTTTAGGTACAAGTAGTTGACTAAGCTTTCGGCTCCAAAATTTCAAGTGCATTTAACCATTATTGTTTTTATTATAACAAATTGTTGATTGAGATTTTTTTTATTTTCTGGGTGCAGATATGTCTTACTTCTTCAAGATACAATACAGATCTACTTAATTCGTAATTTTTTGTTTATCCATTCCTATTGTTCCTCTATTATTGTGTTTTGACTTGAATCATTATTAACAACGTAAATGTGGAATACAAATGAGTACGTTTTTCTATATATTGATGAATAAAAAAGGGTGGAAGGTTGTTTATTCACTTCGTCTTCTTTGAGAGGTTTTACTTTTATTGATTCATTCTTCTTATTATCATATAAAACACTGTGTTATGGAAATGGAAAGAGGTAAATAAATGTCCTTTTTTAAAACTTATTTTTTACAAATGTACACATATTTAAATGTGAAATAATTTAAACATGTAGCATGAAGGATATTGTGACACACCTTTATAAATATGGTATGAATAAATACATTTTTTAAAAGTGTGGTATAACATGTAATATTCTCTAAATAAATTGGTCATATAAATGTAATGCCCAATTCACTCACAATTAGCCAGTAATAAACATCTTGCATATCTATACATTTAACGGACACATGTTATTAAATTACAAGCATATAGAAAGCATATCTTATAAGCATGAGTACTTATTATTTTTAAGATTGAATCATTCATAAACGTGCTTATATTCATAAATATGACATTGGATTATTAATTAACATATTTTTTAAAAGTTCTAATTGCAGTGAAAAACTTGGTTTCTTAGTAAGGAAGATTGGAGTGCTAAACGGTTACGAATTGATCGGAAAGTGTTTTTTTCATTTTCAATGCATTCTAAACTAATTGTTTTGCCCATTTATATATTTGAAATAGACAAATTTGATTGGAATTGAAAGTATACAAAATAATATAATTCGATTGGTTTGTTGACTAGATTGTAGCAAATTGAATTACTCTTGCTTGTATTATATTTAAGTGACTAGCTATTAGATAAATTCTCTTACCCAGCGCTCTTTCCACATGTCAAACCCAAGAAAAACTGGCAAAAGCACTCAAGCAAGCTCCTCCGTCCTTACTTGATTTAGACCAAGTCAAATGAACTAGAATGTTCATTTTTGCCTCTTTCTTTTTCAAGCAGCTCTAAAAACGTCCAGCACTCCCCTCATTTGTTTCTCTCCATTTTCCATGTCCTAATGCTCACAAAAACATAAACAAGACCATAGAAATTGGGTTATACAATCTAGGCCAAGTTCTCATTATTTTGAGCTTGAAAATCAAGTGTTTTGACCTTCAATAGAGCCCTAACTTCAAGCCCTAAAAGGTAACCTATATATTTATATTTCTTATGATGAAATGAATCAAGCCGTAAAAGGTAACCTATATATTTATATTTCTTATGATGAAATGAAGTTATTTTCTGTTATATATGATTATAGATGTAGAGAAAGTAAGCCAGAATAGATTTGAGCTCAAACTAAGCTAGTTAAGTTAGTTTCTTTGCAAAATTGATAATCAAGTGGAATCTAATTATTCCCTTTATTTTTATTGATTTGAAGTGTTTATTAAGTGATTTTGAATGCTTGTAAATAGGTGGGAATTAGTTAGAATGTTATTTCTAAACTTATGAAAAGAAAATAAAAGACTAACTTAAGTGGAAAATCAAGTTTGCATAATGCTTATTTTTGTGTATTTATTTTTATAAGACTATATACTTCCCTCAATGATATTTAAAGTTTGGAAATGTTAGTGATTCATTAAAAACTTGATTTGTCCAAAAAGTTGTAAAAATTATTATGTGTTTGATAATTTGTAATTAACAACCAAGAATATATGGGAATGCATGTTTGTTGAGATGATTAAACATTTAATTCCCATATTTAATCATAATTTTAGTAATATAGCATGTTCTTTGGCCAAAAATGTGCATTGTGACATTTTTATGTTCAGTCTATTTTGTGTTTGAATTAATGTAAACCATCTTAATTTGAACTTATAACCTAGATCAATGAGTTTGGTTTATGAGAAATTAAATGATATATGATTTTATAATGTTAGGCCTTTAGCACATCTTATCTTCTAAGAGAATTGATCTTTTCACTCAATGTAAATTAGATTCGAGGTAAGTAGAAACAACTATTTAGTACATTACAAAAACTATGTCATGTATGTTTTAAGGTGCATTGATTGGATTGTCATTATTTGGGAATGATATATATTGTTGAAAAGCTTTCATGATTTATGATATTTACATTAGAACATTTGATATGATCTAAAAAGAGAATGAAATTTTTAATTAAAATGAGGGTTTGTTGCCTAATTGATGGTCAAGTAGGCACGGGATGCAAGTTGGATTGGCAAACCCAACAAAGAATGGTAAATACTTTGAGGTTGAAAAACCAAGATAAGAAAAGCTACAAAGACTGAGACTAAAGATGGCAAATACTTGAGGTCTAAACACCAAGATGAAAACCCCATATTATTAGTAATACATTGGCTAAAATAATGAACAAGTTCTAAAAACCACGACCTATTATTACCAATTAAGTACCATACTCCAAGAGTACCCAAAAAAAAGTAAGAATTGTTGAAAAAAAACTGATAAAAGAAAATGTCTGATTGCATTCTCATCCAAAGTTCATGTTCATGCATTAGTGTCTGCTTATTGAGCATTTAGCTCATTATAGTTCTTATGATGCAGATAAGGATGACAAGGTTAGGGGTCGACTAAGTATCCAAAGTTACCGGAGAGAGATTTATTCATACGCTATGTTTTAGATAAGCTTTTGAAACTTATTTTGGAACTCTGTTTTGTCAAACATAGTAACTTTGTTATAGTTTTGTAAACAGATATATTAATAACCCTAGATGTGATGGTATATTGTACACTTATTTTGAAATACTGTATATGTTGTAAATAAGGAAAAGAGTGAAACAATAGTTTCAAAACTGTTATGTGATGTAATGAATATTTTAAGTAAACCATAACATTTATAATATAAAATGAAAGGCTACTAATCTTTATCTTAACTAAATAGGCTTTCTACGAGCTTATTAGTTAGCTGGAGGGATATTACAATAAAAGCCTAAAAAAAAAAATCCCCTTGTAGATACTAATAGTAGAACTTTAGTATTCAAAACAAATTTTGTATTTCCATAGCTTCTAGGGCATTATGAACTTGATTTTTTTTGGGGGGAATTTTTATTATGGAGAAAGCTATTTTAGTCTATTAGCATACTAAAGTGTTTTAACTATCATATTAGGATTTTACAGTGGAATCTATGGCTATTTATGTTAAAAATTTACAACGTGTGATGTAGAGCTACTTCTAGTTGTATACCAGACCATTAAAAAGTTAATCTGACGGCCAAAACACCTGGCTCTACTAGTAGAGCAAAATTGCCTTCACCATCATAAAAATTTTCTTCTTTTTCCTAGAACATTATAAACCTGATTAATTGTGAGAGCTTTCAGTTTTAAGGTTAATATGGGAGCCCTTATTTATGTTTTAACCTCCTTTAGGAGCCATTTGTCTTTTTATTCTTCTTTTAAGGTACAAATTAAAAGAAGTGGATGAGCACAAAGCAAATTCAAACATTCAAAGCTCTTTATAATCGAAGGATTTAAGTTATTTTTCTATTTCCATACCAGGTTTCATTGCAAATCTCTATTGTCGAATTTCTCATATGTCTTCTTGGGTTTCTTATTATATATGTATTGAGAAACTACAGAATTCTCAAAGAAAAGAAACTGAGAAGAAGAGATTTTTTAATATGATGAAAGGAAATGATTCATTAAATTATAACCAATTATAATCAGCATTAACCAGTATTACTAACATTCTAACCAACTAGTAAACTAACCTATGGCTACACGCCACGTATATATCTAACCTGTAATTAATTCTTACATACATAAATAAAACTTTGTATACTAACTTCTCATCACTAACTAATAGCTATTATCTAACAGTACCCCCTCAAAACATAAGATTGATAAACTCTCAACCTTGAGTTTGTGTATAACTAATGGAAACTTAGAACTTAAAATTGATTTATTCAGAACATCTGGTGCCTGATCAAACGCAAACGCATGTCTGGTATGAATGAGCTTCTATAGCACCTTCTCGCTTACAAAATAGAGATCTAGTTCCATATGTTTGGTGCAAGCATGCAACACTGGATTAGCAACCAATCAAATGTACTGTAATTTTCACACCAAACCACTGGCCTTGTGTGAATTTGCACCTACAGCTCTATAAGAAGTCAAGTCAACAAACTAATTTCTACTACAACATTTTCTAAACTATGAAATTCAGCTTTAGTGGAGGATCTAAGGACATTATGTTGTTTCTTTGAACTAAAATACTATATTGAAACCTAATGTAACACCCTGATTTTTAATTCAATATAATTAGTGTAAAAATAGTAAATTAGTGTACCATAATATAAGTTTAAACTTAATTTAACTATTTTGTAATATTTTAAAATTAGTATTAGTTTTAATTATTTTCAATCCCTCTTTATTATTTTAATTGTTATTTTGAATTTTTGAAACAAAACAATTTGTCAAATGCCCGACATATCTCTTGTGTTGATGTGCAAGATGTGATTCTATTAAATTCATTTCTATTCAAAGCACAATACAAGATGTTAATTGCCTTAACATTCAATGTCAATTTCTTTTTATCATTTTTATCATACTCCTTGGGACCTTTTTGAACCAGAAGTTTGTCCACTTCCTTCATAGATTTGTATGGACTATGTTCAACAATTTTCCGAAGAGTATAATCAATAGATTGTAAATCAATTGTAATCAATCCCATTAAAAAAAGGAGGTCTACTTGTGAAATGACCTTCTGTGTTTTGCACATTTTGAGTAGACATGTTCAAGACTATGAAATCTTTTTCAAAAATAAATTAGAGCGCCTCGCTTTGATATCAATTGTTAGCCTAGGAATGACTATCCTAAAGGAAGGGGTGAATTGGGTTTTCAAAAATTTTTCAATCATTGGAAAATTAGAAATAATCACAAACAAATGTGTAAATCCAATAATCAAAAAACCAAGAGAACAAATTTTGAACCAATAAAAGGATAAGTGACAAAGATGCAATGAATCAAGCTAGTATTCATAAATAAAATATATCATCAACAAGAATATGCAAAAATGTAAAAGAGTGAGAAAGAAATAGGCAAATGCAATTTATAGTGGTTCGGTAATATGTCTACTTTCATGTCACCGAGCTAGGCTAAGCACGGCCTCTTTCACTATTTTGATTGACTTTTCGGTACAATAACTCCTTATACAACCGATGACTTCTTCTATCCGAGGCTCACCACAACATCTTACAACTGCCAATTTTATGAAAATTTGGCTAACCAATACTTCCTTAAATTTGATAAGGCATTGGAAGCCTATACTCTTGATTTTACAAGGATTGAAGATTTAAGGCTCTATTTCACTCTTCCTAAGAATGAGTAGAATATAAATTTTGAAATAACTAGGAGATGTATAAGCACACAATCTGATTTTAAAACAAGTTTGGCTCAAAAGAATGATCAAAGGCTTATAGACACTAAGAATATGATTTAATATATGACCAAGGTGTCAAAAGTTGTTCGTAAAGTCGAAAATGATATATATATATATATATATATCAAAAACCTTGTAAACTAGCCGTTGGAGACTTGTTTCTAACGACTAAAAATACAGTCGTTAGACGCCGTAATCGACCGCCATATACATGGCATGGTCAACCAAGTTGCTAGGAGAAACTAGCCCAAAGGCTAGGCAGTCGACCTCCATATACTAGGTGTGGTCGACCGTGCCTCCCCAACAATCCCAAGCACCAAAGAAAAGTTTAAAAATAGTTTTAAATCACAATATATTTAATTTTAGTGTCAAAATTAAATGTAAAGCTCTAAAAATGATAGGAAAACATTTTGAAAAATGTCAAACAATTTTCACAAATATTTTTCAATTTTTAGTCCATAAGAGCTTAAAATTTTCAATTTATAAATACTTTCGACATTAATACTTATGATCAAACTTGAGCCAAAAAAAACTTGATAAAAATTCTATGCATGCACTAATATCGCAAGCTCAAAAATATAAACCTTTTCTTTATGCTTGTTGATGCTCTACTTCAATCTTCAAGTGCTCAGTTTAATTGATCTTTCTTTGCATTATAATTTCTGAGTCTTTTTCTTGATATTCACTTCAATTGATTTTGAGTTTTTAAATGTTTTTCAATAATAAAGCTACAAACTCAAGATAAAATGATTTGTAATTAAGCAATAATTGTTTGTTATCAACAAAACAAAAATAAATATATTGTTTGGAACCTTAGGTCTAACATGCAAACGGCAGACGAAGATGGCATGAGGATGTGGAAGATGATGTTGGTGTTGTCTGGGATCAAGAGTTTCGGCGAGGACTCATGGGGTGTCAATCGGAGGAGAGGAATAAAAAATTTTATAAGTTTTCCTTTTTTTTTTCAATTTTTAAATTTTTTTCTATGATAATTTTGATAAAAAATTTGGTTTAAAATTAATTTTAATTTTTCCTTTAGCTTTGTATAGTTTGTTAAAGTTAATTTTCTTTTATTTTATAAAAACATTTAGTTTTTTTTTTAATGTGAAAATATTTAGTTTTAAGTTAAGAACATAAATATATTTTTTTGCTACTCATGTGCTAGTCATGTGATCAAAATCTGTCAAATTTTTAACATTGTTATCAATTGGAGTTATGAAACAGGTTTTAAAGTTTGGATAGTCAATTGCAAAAATTTTTTAGTTCAAGGATCAATTTACCAAACTGGTAAAGTTTAAGGGGGGCTGCTGTATAAAAGTCAATTTACTTATTATGACTTGCACTACACACGAAATTAGTTTAAGAGTTGATAATGTTTCTAACATTCTATTAGGAATCCTAAGCTTAATCTAGAGCCAAATTAAGCATGAGTAGTGGGTAAAGATCAAGGAAAAAGTGTATGAATAAAAGCCAACAGCCGGGATACATTGACAACTCATTCAAGGGCTAGGATTTGGAGGCAATTTTGGCTAATGGAGAGAAATTTTATTCAATCCCATGAAATAGGGAAAATATTGGAAAAGGAAAAAGTGATGACGCAACGAATAGAATGAAGTGGAAGAAAATTTTAACTAAGAAGATTGCTTGAAGACCAATTTTCATTAGATTAAGCTAAACTAAGGTTTAGTGCCAGTCACAAACAAATTTTAGAAGGCTAAGCAAATTCATTAAAATTGTCTATAAATAGTACCTAGGACAAGATAGGTTATTTTACTACTCCCATATTTTTTCTCTTAGAATTTTCTTTCCTTTTCATTCCCTTTGTTCAGCCGCAAAACCTCCCCTTCACCCAATATCAAAGAGAAAATTCCATTGCCAATCATTAGGCAAAGGAAATCCAAAAAGGTTCAAGGCTTAGTTCAAGTCTAAGATTTTGAGGTAAACCTTTAAATATCACTATTTTCTTTAAATGTTAATTTCTGAATAAAATCCCATGATCATGGTGATAGAAATTTACTATTACGCTATATGATTAACCTGGTTGAGAACTAGGTTTATGATGCAAAAGTAGTATTCTTATGCTAGAAGTTAGCAAAGTTTCATTTGATGAGCTTGGCCATAACAGTTTGCATTGCGTGTAAATACAAGTTATCATGATTAAAAACATAAACTTTGAATCAATATAGACCTAGTGACATGTCTGGGGTTTTAGATAATTTTACAACACAAGACAAGCCACGGATGAGTGAAGTAAACCTGTACAAAATTGGAGAAATCTTTTGTCTAGCTTGCAACTCAATTTTGGTCCTCTTAGAAGTTGAGTTGGGTCTCAAAGTTAAACAAGAAAAAAAAAAAAAAAATGTAAACACAAGGGTTGAGAACAACTTTCTTGAAATACTATTTTTGTGATTCAAACTGTAAGATACATTTTTGATTGCTTTGAGTAGATTTTAGCACTACTTTGAAAATTGCAACTTTGGATTTTCAAAAAACAAATCCTTTAGCCAAATAAGTTTTCCAAAAAGATATGAAAGTTGTAGGTCTTGTCGAAATGAAGAAATTTTATGCTAAATTTTTTTTTTTCCAAATTCAGACTATAAATTGAGGTTGTCCATGATTTTGTTAAACTGTCAATTTTTCCAGTTTTAGCTTTTAAACTGAAACACCCTCAAAATAATCGTGATCAGTTTTTTCTACAAAACATGAAAGTTAGTATTATCAAAATGAAAAACTTGTGTTCGTCATTTTTTTCTGTCAGATTGAACCTCTAAACTAAAATGTTTATGTTTTTTTTTAAACTACCAGTTTAACAAAAATAATCCAAAAAAATTTTTTTTGGCCAAAAACATCCTTAAGAGAATGGAATTGATTTCCAAACATAACATGAAAGTTTTAGGACATCAAAAACTACACCCTGTTTGTGAAGACTAGTTTATTCAAGATACCAATACGATAGAAGATATATTTTTTCACACGAAATATTTGAACAGGGAAAAAATAATTTCACCCTCTAAAGTTGATTTCTATGAAAACAAACAGTAAGATTTCAAATTGTAAATAGTGCAGTAATTACCAGCGGTGCGGGTGAGGAAAATAATTGAGGGTAAAACACTAATTTTGCACACTTAATACAAAAATCAAAAAACACAACTGAGCCTTTGGGTACGACTCTGGAAATGTTCTGAGAGCCTAAATAGGACTTGGAACCCATCATTCATAAGAAATGTAACCAATGGGCTTATTCGGCCTCCCCCGAATGTAAAATATGCTGGCTAAAAGGATACCAAAATGGATGGCCCAATTTCACAAAATGTACTCAAAAGAATTTTGGTGATCTTAAAATCCTAGATCAAATAATCCTTACTCATAGTCTAATATTGAGATGATTAAGTTACTGCTTATAATTAATTTAGAAGTTAATTTATTAAATATATAAAAGGACTTGAAGAAATAATTTCCCTAATGAATATATTTATTATTCTTTTTGTTAAGGGATAAAAATTTGAAAATATCCACTACAGTACGACGTATACTCTTTTGAGGATATGTTCACATAAGGGAATTAATCAGTTAGAATGCCCTATGTTGAGAAAATTTGATTTGGATCGAGTCTAGTTTAAATCTCACCTACGGCATGAAGTAATGATTTTTCATATGTTTGATACATATTGTGTTACACTTGTCATGTTTATTGCCTTGTATATGAAGCCATGACATATAATATATACTATGCTCACTTATTTAACAAGTGTTTTAGCTGACATGTAAGTCAAGATAATTAAGATAACTTAATTGATGATTCGCCAGATGCAACGGTCAGACAAAAATGAAGAATGAGGTATGGATACCTCTATGTTTTTATTCTGCTTTTTGAAAGAGTTACTAATTATTGTCGAATATGAAAGTCTAGTAGTATATTAACACAGCTTTTGTCAAGACAACATAAATATGTGTTTTGTAGTTAAGAGCAAGAACAAATATTCTTTTGTAAATATATTTTCGTTGACTGATTAGACGTACAAGCATGTTTTATATAAAAAAAAATATTTCATTTGTTTACAAATAGTGGCTTGAACAGCCAAGTCGTTGCATTTCTTTCCGTGACATGATTTAGCTCATGGTCACGAGGACAAAATATAGAGTGTACCATGAGTTAAAAGTAAGCCCTACACTCAGCATCCTGGTCAGATTAAAAGGCCTTGATCTTGGCACTCAAGTGTAACTCAACTTGAGCTTTAAATTGACAAAGTTTGAAGAGCATTATATATAATATTTTTTTTGAACAAATTGATCCAAGTGAATTTAGAAAAAGCATCAATAAAACTGATGTGATACTTATGGCCACTCAATGATTCAATAGGAGTGATTTCCCAAAGATAAAAGCACAAGTTTTTAAAGGAGCAGTAATAAATTGTGTCAAAAGAATAAAGGAGAGTTTTATGTATTTATCAGATAACAAGCTTCACACATAGAAGATTCTCTTTTATTCAAATGAAAAATATTACACGAGAATAAAACATACTTTACCTTTTTTTTAGAAAGATGGCCACGACGATCATGCCAAAGCTCATACACTAAACAAGAAGAAAGATAATTATTACATCAGGAGAATCAATATTGTTTCTTCAGTTGAAAACTGTAGAAGAAAAGCTATTTACAAAGACAAGTGAAGGCAACGAATCAAGTACAACGGACGCCGGACAAGAAATAGCTGCATTTCATATGTTGCAGATGTGGAAAAAGATCCGTGAATTGGCTGAAGCATCGACTTATAGAGATCAATCTGACTGTGATCAAAGCCATAAACTCCATGCTTAAGCCTCCCTGCCAAAAGTATTGTTATGGTCATCAAATCCTTAACAAAGCACTTATGAGAATGAAACTCAAAGAAAACATTGTTGTCATGAGCAAATTTAGAGACACTTAATTGGGTTCTTTTTTTTTTTTTTCTAAAACATACAAAAGATGCTTTGAAGAGAGAATTTTAGAGAAACATGGAGAAGAACAAAAAGTAGACTGACCAACATGTTTTATTGTAAAACCCTTGCCATTTCCAACAATGACCTCTTTAGAACCAAGATAATCTGCATGGTCAGAAAGAAAATTCTCTAAATATGAAGTTCCATGATTAGAAATTCCAGAGTCAGGATACCAATTAGGACCACTGACCACTCTTAAGGTTGCCACCATTGCCTGAACTTGTCCATCACTCAATCCTACTACGACTAGTGGAATTCTAAAAAGAACGTTGTGGTTGACCACTACCGAACTGAGCTTGCAATTGAGAAGAGCCCTGACTTCAACTATCAAACTTGTAGTAATAACCCAAAACAACTTGACCAACATGTCAACACAACTGACATCGACGCTCATTGGAAGTCCAATTACCACGACCACCACCATTGCAACCCTAACCTCCAAAAGTGCCTCCACTACGACCTGGGGTCTGAAAACTACATCTCTTCCAAACAATGGAGAAAAAGGTGAACCACCACCAAAATTTCCATTTTGCCCTAAATTGTTGAAATTACGGCTAAAACCATACTGAAACTTCTTTTTACCTCCAGAATTGGCTTGTGACGAAGAAGCCAAATTTTCTTTTGCAGAATCCAAATTATTTTTGTTCTTTTCAATTCTTGCTTCATGAGAAAGAAGAAAAAGAATCAATCTCCTTAACATTGTACGAATCATTCCTAGCCGCAACTGTGAACAAAAAATTATTATATTCAGAAGAAAAGACCTTCAAAGTCGGCATCAACATATTCCTTTCTTGTTAAAGAATACTAACACAGTGTCGAATTTTTGGCAACTATTTATTCATCAACATGAAATCCTTTTTAGTACTACATAGTTGAGTTTTGTATAGAGACACTTTTGCACGAATTTGAACTCTAACATAGAGATAGGAGTACTTAATTCCTGAACAGCAATTTCACAATCGATCATTCATGAAAGTCTTTGTTACAGGGGAAAGCAACCACAAAACAAGCAATTGGTCATGTTGTTCCTAATTGAAATACTCTTGATTAATCTTGTCAAGTTCTTCATCTCCAGCTATCAGATACTTTAATGGAGGACTGTGATTATTGAAGATGAAATTTTGCAGCTTGCGACCATGAATCGTTCCTAGGGCCACAACAAATAGTTGTTGTTGTCGAGTAGGATTGAGATCGAGTAGCTGAAGGACACTTGTGTAAATTGAGAAGAAGAAGCTGAAGCTCCAACCATGGCGGTAGCAGAAGATCCATTGATTCCAGAATCAAATCGCTCTAATATCATATTGAGAAACTAATGACATCTCAGAGAAAAGAAATTAGGAAAAATAGATTTTTTTTTTGTGTGATATTGAAATAAAGTGATTCTTCATTAATCTATAACTAATTACAATGAGCATTAAATAGTAGTTCTAATACTCGAACCAACTAGGAAACTAACCTATGGCTAGTTGGCTGCACGAACATATACATCCGACCAAACTAATTCTTATACACATGACAAATATTCCATATGCTAACATCTCATAATCAACCAGTAGCTATTCTCTAACGACAAGTACAGAAGCTTAAAAAGGTGCTTGTCTACATTTATTTCG
The DNA here is from genome assembly GCA_946598075.1 of Artocarpus hirsutus. Taxonomy (NCBI): domain Eukaryota; kingdom Viridiplantae; phylum Streptophyta; class Magnoliopsida; order Rosales; family Moraceae; genus Artocarpus; species Artocarpus hirsutus. The sequence continues at coordinate 34,451 of CAMOHE010049457.1, forward strand.
TGAATTCGAATTTTTGGCTTTATATTTAGCTTTTTTTTTTTTTTTTTTTTTTCACTTAATCGAGAGAGGCATAATATCTAACTAAGTTTTAGAGATGAGGACACCCGTAACAGTTATGTAAGCCATCTGCATGTTGCTTTAAGTTGACATGCTATTGACTTCAATGCAAAGAAAAGCATGGACAACTTGTTATACCAATTTTTTATGACGTGAATCTGTCAAATCTAAGAAGAAAATTAGGAAGCTATGAAATTGAACATTTTAAGCATGAAAAACGTTTCAAGGACAAAGTAAATAAATGGAGAGCTGCTGTGATAGCATCTACTCAGTTATCTATGTAGAGTTCAACTTATATTAAGCAATTGCTTCGTTCTTGAAATTCTTAATCAAAATTAGCAAGAAACGTATCCTTGTTAGCTTTTGGTTATGTTCAGATTTTCTTAGTTTAAACTAATTGTGTTAAGTAATGATATTAATATTTGCTTAATATCGTCTCCATATCTTATGCAAATTATAACTATTTTTTTACTACTTATTTTTTTGTTATTTTTTTTTTTTGCAAAATTTCATTTATTGTTTCTATGTGCAAGGTATGAATCCCAATTAATAAATGAAGTTATTGAAAATATTATAAAGAAAATACAACTGAAGTCTCCAAGTGATGACTTCGAGGGCCTAATTGCAATTCATGAACGTATAAAGAAGCCGAGTCGTTGTTAGACATCAGCTCACTGAATGTTCGGATTGTGAGACTTTGGGGCATGGGTGGTATAGGTAAGACAAACCCTTGCTCGTGCACTATATGATCGACTCCATAATTAATTTGAAGCTTGTTGCTTTCTTGGAATGCTAAAGAACAATGGAATAAAGGCTAAGAAAATTTTCTTTAGCTATAACGTCCCCTTATAGACGTCATAGATGTCGTTACATTCATTCTTTAATACTTTTATATTAAGATAATTTAATTGAAGAAAACATAATTTTGAAAAACATACCCAAGATCTATGAATACATTTTTTTTAAATTAATATTTAATAACTTAATCTATTATAAATAGTTCCTTGATCATAAGCACCCTTTAAATAGATTGTCAAAAACAATTTAAAGTGAATAAACTTTTAAAACATCTTTGAAAATCTACATACACAGTTCGGCAAGCCGAACTTGAGACTTCGGTAGGCCGAACTTGTCCGACAGTTCGGAGTTCATCCATCGGCAGGCCGTCTAAGGCTCTGCAAAACGGGGTTTTAAAATTTGCTAGATCAGCAAGCCGATACAGGGTAATTGGCATGACGATCATTGTATCGACAGACCGACGAGTAATGATCAGTAGGCCTACCATCTGCCAAAGATCAAAATTTATTTTAAAACAAGTACCAATATTTTAAAGTGCAAAAATAAGTATACTAAAAAATAAAACATAGTGCATAAATTCTTAAAACTCATCAAATAAACATCCTCAAAATTTATAAATATAGTTTATATCTTTAAATTCCCTCTTTGGCGTTCTTCCATTTGCAATTCATCATTCTTGGATTACACGCTCGTCTCTGTCCTCCACCTATACCATAGCTCTCTTACCTTTATTTGCAATATGATATAAAACTGAATAAGCTAATGCTTAATAAGTATGTTTTATATCTCACATCTTAAAACATCTTATGAACATCACCATCATGCGCATCATCATAAAAGTGTGCTAAGCATAATTTCATAAGGAACATATCTTTCATTACATTGTCCATATTAAAAACTTTGTTCATTTTATCTTAAGGGCCCAAGTGTTACACCATATCGTCATTGTATGTGCGCCGTCATGAGAGGAGAGGGGTAGCTAATCCCAAACTAAACATGACATCATAAACATAAACATAGCATAACATGGGGTGTGCAATACTAATTTAGATGATACATATATATGTAATCTTTCATACTTTGAAACACATCTTAATCAATAATGCATATCTTTTAATAATTCAAACTTTCATGTAAAACATCAATTAAAACCGTCAAAGATTCATCATAAAAATCAACATGAACATAAATTTCAAGCTTTTCATAAACCATATCATGTTGTAGGTGAGAATGTACTTACATGTATAGCTTACTTAATCTTAATTTGTAGGTGACGTTGCCACAGTCTTGATGTGTTCGCTCCTTAGTGTGTTCATATCATACATTTATTTAAAGATACATAAAAATTAATATTTAATTTTCATAGAATTAATTATCACCACATAACGTCATCCATTCCATATTACATCACACATACATTCATCTCTTGTAAACATAATTCATAATATGTTTCATTAACCATAAAACATTAAAACAAAACTTTTAACATAAATGTTTCCTGACCTCTATGAATTCATAGCTCAATAACTCAACATTCACACACAATATGGGCATCAAACTTGGCAGGGACAAAGATAATATACATTCATAATTTTGTGATTTTTTGTTGGTCATAAAAATTTCATTTAATGTTTCAAACAAGTCATACAACATACACACAAAATCTGCCAGCAATATAAATCAGTGAGCAGCCCTTGTTATCATTCATAAAAAAAATTATCTACATTCTAAAATAATTCCATAAAAATCCTTCATGCAATAGACACCAAAAACTTCAACATATCCAAAAATCACCTTTGAATGAATTCCATACTATTTAAACCGTGCATGGGACAACAGGTACAAAACAACTTCTAACATATTAAGCAGTGAGTTTCATATATTTTTCATATTCCAATAATTAAAATAAAATTATTTAGACTCTAAAATTCTTAAGACAACCTTTTAACATATAATTATAGAAGCACAAAAATACTCATCACTAAATAAATTCATTAAGTCATACAAAAACCTCACACAATAGAAGTTCAAAAATTCTTTGATAAAACAGTCTTAAAAACTTAGTCTTAATAAAAATTCAATAACACATAGGATTTTCATCAAATTATCTCTAAACTTTCCAGTTCATAACTTTAACATATACATTAACATATAGATAAAATTTCATGGGAAAATCATTCATTTGTCCTATGAACCAAAAACCTCATTTTCATGTAACAATACCAATCAGCAATAATTTTTATGAGTGACAGGGAGAAAAAATTCATATTTTAGCATAGGAAATTCCAATTAACATGAAAATTTGAGGAATAACACATAACATATACATAAATAACATATTAAAATTTTAGGGCAAATGGAAATTCGTAGACAAAAATATAGTAGTCGAATTAAAGAGGAAAAAAACATTTTAGGAATACCAAAAAATTGAGTTCTTACCTTTAACGATTTTCTTCTCAAACCTCCTTTGATTAACGCCAAAGAAATTTCAATATTTCATTCAAATAATAGCAGGGGAATTGAGAGGGAGAAGAAGAAGAAAAACGTGAAGATGAAAGAGTGAGAGAGAAAAAAAACGTGAGAAAGAGAGCGAGAACGTTTACGTGAAAAATAAAAATGATGTAAAAGAGAGATATTTTCTCTTTAATTTCAGAAATTTTCTAACTAAAATTGAGCTAATTTGCATGGAGAATGGAGAGGATTGGGGAAAAGTCAAATTGATTTGATTCTCTTACCATATATCGTAATTTTAAAAAAGGAAACCATAATCAATTAATCCAATCAACTAAAAAGTCAAACATTTCATTTCTTAAAATGAGGAAATTAATCCAAAAATATGCTAATCAATCACATTTCATTATCCAATTACATAATCATCATTGTCACAAATTTTGGGTGATTTCTGCTGATTGCTCGTCAGTTGTCTTCGGCATGCCGATCGCTCAGTTCGGCCTGCCAAAGGTATGAGGTCCGGCCCACTGATGAAGTTCCATCGGCTTGCCCAACTTGAAGGTTTGGCTTGCCAAACTGCTTTACTCACCAAAGTTTAACAAATCATTAATTTATTACAAAATTATAATTAAACATACATCGTAAACAATGTGAACAGTTGAGCACATCAATTCCACTTGACCGTCACCTGCCATAACACTTAAAATAAAATCGTCAGTGACATAATATCATAAATCAATAAGGAAATTACTTAACATCGTTACTTATTTATTACATGAAATTGGTGGGTGTTACAATTCTCCCCACCTTATAAGAGTTTTATCCTCGAAACTCAAAATAGATACAGATACTTTGTTCTCATGTCATCTTTGTATTCTCATGTGGCTTCTTCCACTTGGAGATTTTGCCATACCACCTTGAATAATGGAATTTCTTTATTCCTCAAGGTCTTGGTTTTTTAATCTAAAATCTCCTGGCTTTTCCTCATAGCTCAAGTCTTCTCGTATCTCGAGCACTTGTGGCTCAGTCACATGTGTAGGGTCTAGGACATATTTCTTGAGCATTAAAACATGGAACACATCATGCATTGCAGACATTTTTGATGGCAATCTTAACTGATAAGCTACCTTGCTTATCTGCTTCATGATTTCATAAGGTCCGATGAATCTTGGGCTCAAGTTGCCTTTCTTCCCAAACCTCATAACACCTTTCATCGGTGCAACTTTTAAGAACACAGATTCGCCTACAATGAATTCTAAGGGTCTTCTTCTTCTGTTAGCATAACTCTTTTGACGGCTTTGCGCGGTCTCTATTCTCATTCTTATTAACTTTATCATCTCAGAGGTTTCATTAACAAAATCAGTCATTTCATCATCGAGGCCTTCCATCAACTTCTTTTCACCAGCTTCATACCAACATATAGGCGACCTACATTTTTGCCCATATAAGGCCTCATAGGGTGCCATTTCGATTGTCGTATGGTAACTATTGTTGTAAGCGAATTTCACTAACGGTAGCATTTTACACTAGTTGGTCTTGAAGTCGAGAGTATAAGCCCAAAGCATATCCTCTAAGATCAAGTTCATCCTCTCTGTTTAGCCGTCTGTTTGAGGATGAAAAGCTGTACTAAAATGCAACTTGATCCCCATTACAGTTTGTACACTTTTCTAGAACCTGGATGTAAACTTGCCATCACGATCGGAGATGATAGACTTAGGAATTCCATGAAGTCGTACAATCTTCTTGACATAGAGTTTCGCTAACCGTTCCATAGAGTAAGTAATTTTGATAGGAATGAAATGTGCCACCTTCGTCAATCGATCCACAACAACCCAAATAGCATCATATCCATTCATAGTCCTGGGAAACCTGGTAATGAAATCCATTGCAATATCCTCTCATTTCCATACCAATATCTAGATTGACTGTAAATCACTGCCAGGTCTCTAATGTTCAGCTTTAACTTGCTGGCATGTCAAACAATTCTTTACATACATAGCAACGTCACGTTTCATTCCAAACCACCAGAAGTTATCCCTAAAATCATTGTACATCTTTGTTGCACTTGGATGAATTGAATAAGGAGTATCATGAATTTCTGCTAAGATTCTTTCCCTTAGGCCATCAACGTTGGGAACACATAAGCGGTCCTTGAGGTATAGAGTTTCATCATCAGCAATACGAAACTCTTCACCTTTTTCTTCTTTCATTTCCTGCTTAATCCTTGCGAGGCTTACATCCTTATCTTGTTTGCTCCGATCTCATAGTGCAGCGTTGGAGCAAGAATGAGTGCTGATAGTTGGCATGATATAAGTTCCAAACCAAAGTCTAGAATTTCTTTCCTTAAGGGTTGAGACATTGCTTGCATTGACATCAATGTAGCTGCTGACTTCCTACTTAGTGCATCTGGCACTCGGTTAGCCTTTTCAGGGTGATATAGGATTTCATAATTGTAATCCTTCACCAGCTCTAGCCATCTTGGCTGTCTCATGTTCAGGTCCTTCTTAGTGAAGAAGTACTTTAGGCTTTGATGATCAGTGAAGATCTTACATTGAACCCCATATAAGTAATGTCTCCATATTTTCAATGCAAAAACAACTGCTGCTAACTCAAGGTCATGAGTAGGATAATTTTTCTCGTAATCCTTTAGTTGTCTAGATGCGTAGGCGATCACTCTATCATTCTGCATTAAAATAGCACCAAGGCCCATCTTAGAGGCATCACTGTAAATCACAAATCGATCACTTCCTTCAGGAATAGCCAATACTGGAGCTGTTGTTAATCTTTTCTTTAGTTCTTGAAAACTCTTCTTGCATGCTTCAGTCTACTCAAACTTCTTTCCCTTGTGAGTTAAATTTGCGAGTAGCGCTGCTATCCTGGAGAAGTCTTCTACGAATCTCCGGTAATAACTGGCTAGGCCCAAAAAGCTTCTTATCTCACTTGCATTCATCGGTTGTTTCTAGTTGAGAATAACCTCTACTTTTACAGGATCAACCATAATCCCTTCTTTCGATACTACATGCCCCCAAGAAAGACATTCTGTTAAGCCAGAACTCACACTTGGAGAATTTTGCATATAGCTGGTGTCTTCTAAATGTCTCCAACGCAATTCTTAGATGCTTCACATGTTATTCTTGACACTTCGAATAAAATATCATCGATAAACATAATGACAAATTTAACAAGGAAATCCTTGAATACCCGATTCATTAGATCCATGAAGGCTACAGGTGCATTCATTAAACTGAAAGGCATAACCACAAATTCATAGTGACCATACCTCGATCTAAATGCTTTTTTTGGGATGTCTCCTTCTTTAATCTTCAACTGGTGATATCCTAACCATAGATCAATCTTTAAGAACACTAATGCAACCTTTAGTTGATCGAACAAGTCATCAATTCGAGGCAACGGGTACTTATTCTTGATTGTTGCCATGTTCAGCTCTCTATAGTCGATGTAGAGTCTCATAGATCCATCCTTCTTCTTGACAAATAAAACTGGAGCTCCCCACGATGAGTGACTTGGCCTAATGAATCCTTTGTCGAGAAGTTCTTTTAGTTGAGAATGAAGCTCTTTCAACTCTATTGGGACCATTCTATAAGGTGCCTTCTAAATCAGGTCGGTGCCTAGAGCGAGCTCGATCTCAAATTCAACTTCTCTATCAGGAGATAAGCTTGACAGTTCATCTGGAAACACCTCTGAAAATTCTCATACCATTGCCACATCTTCAATCCTTGTCTTTTGTTCTTGACTTTTATCTACAATGTTTGCTAGATAGCCCATGCAGCCGCTAGCTAACAATTTCCTTACTTTCATGGCTGACAAAAACATGTTTGGTTTCTTTTTGGACTCGCCTACATACACAAACTTCTGTTCACCCTTTGGTTGGAAGATCACCTTTCATTTCCAGCATTCAATGGTAGTGTTGTACTTGTTCAGAAAATCCATCCCAAGAATCATGTCATAGTTGTACATATTGATCATGATAAGGTCAACGAAAAGTTCCCTTTTAGAAATCCATAGAGGAACAATACGCATACAGTGCATAGATATCATTACTTCCCCAGAGGGTAGTGTCGTAGTGAATCCCTATCTCATAGGCTTTAAACAAACCCCTAACTTCTTAGCAAAAGATGACGATACAAAAGAATGTGTGGCACCCGTATCAAAGAGGACATATGCATTAATCAAAAGACTTGAGATCTGACCTGTGACTACATTAGAGGTTTCTGCAGCCGCCTGTTCTTTTGTCATTGCATAGATGCGGGCATTTGTGGGTGGGGCTTCAAGTCTTCCTTGGTTAATCAATGGCCCTTCTAAGGAGGCTTGCATCTGATGAAGTTGGGCTTGCAGGGAGCTCTCTGTTGGGCTTGAGCATTAGTCAGGTTGGGACAATTCTTGACAAAATGACCTTCTCGTCCACAGATAAAACACTGATTAGTTCCTAGATGACATTCTCCAGGATGATTCCTTCCACATTTGGTGCATGGTTGAAACTACCTATGGTTGTTGTTGGGCTGGCCGCCATTATGCCTCTTGTTGCCTTGGTTTTGCTGGTTCTGAGGATTGCCCTTCCTCTTGTTGTTCCTCCAATGCTGGCTGTTGTTGTTGTTGCTGTTACTATTGTTGATGCTGTTGTTTCTATGTGGAGGGCGGTTCTGGTTGTTTGCATTACTGGCTAGCTGACTTGACTAAGGCTAATTTCTTCTTAGCTTTGATAGGTGGAACTCAGCACGTTGGGCCCTCAAAACAACCTACTCTTGGTTTTTGTGTGGACTTGCCCCATCAACAATTGCAGCAATCTCAAGCTTGAGAACTCTAATCAGTCTTCTGACCCTTTCACTCTCATCATTGACCATCCTTGGGCGAAGGCGAGCTAGCTAATCAAATTTTGCCACCACATCTGTTATTGACATATCTCCTTGGCGTAGGTTCTCAAACTCATTGTAATGCTTCCTGGTAATGTTCATGTGGAAGAACTTCATGTTGAAATCATGAACGAAGTCAGTCCATGTCATTTCATCAACATTCCTGCTCTGTTTTATTCCATCCCACCAAATCCTAGCCTCCATGGTGAGGCAGTACGAAGCACAAAGAACCTTTTCATTATTCGTGAAGCCCATGAGTCTCAGAGTGGCCTCAATCATCTTTCGCCATCCCTAAGCGACAAATGGATACTTAGAACCTTCAAAATCCATTGGCTCAATCCTCTTCCATCTAACTAGGAGTGGTTCCTGATAGGCCGCTCTAGTTCAGCAGCAAGAGCCGAGACTTCATTAACTTGTGGTTGGGGAGGAGGAGGAGGTGGCACGTCATTGCCTCGTCGTTCGCCATCATGACCATTGGCTCTTAGTTTTGCTATTTCCCTTCTTTGTTCCTCAAGTTGCCTTGGCAGCTATGCGATCATCATAATCAGCCTTTTGTTAGTTTGAGTGCAGGTTTACATTCTTCCACGGTTGTCCATAATTAATTTTCTAAAAGAGTTATGAATTTAGGAATAATCTTCTAATTTATGAGACAGGTTTTCACTACTAGGGCATTAATCATTAGGCAACTAAATCTTATACTTATCATCAAACTTGCATCTCAACATTTAACTTTAAAACATACTTACTTTGAGGACTTGGACCGACGTTGTAACACCCCCTTTTCGAACGTCACAGATGTCGTTACATTCATTCTTTAAAACATTAATTGGAGCAAACTATTGTAATTAATAACATGCATTTGAAATCATAGTTTGGAAAAGCATTCCCAGGATCTTTACTTGCATTTTTTTTTTACAAAAATACAATTCGCAAGAAATTATAATTAGTTAATTATAACAATTCGCTTTTCCATAAACATTCTGTAAATAGTTTGCTAATATCCTTTAAAATTAAATTGACCTTTGAAAACAAAAGACAAAATTGTTTGAACACATCTCGGCCGGCAGGCCAAACTTTTAATTTCGACAGGCCGAAGGTCACCCATCGGCAAGCCGCCCGAGGCTTTGCAAAATGGGGTTTTAAAATTAACAAGATCGGCAGGCCGATACATGGCAACCGGCAGGCTGATCAAAATTATTTGACAATCCGACCAGTATGGTCGGCAGGCTGAACAAAAGACAATTATTTTTAAAACAAGTTTTAAAGCTTTAAATGTGAAAGAAAATTTATAAAATAATAAAAACACATTAAACAAACATTCACAAAATTTATAAAACTTATCCTTAAATTATAAACATACTCAATTCACAAATCATGGATTATTTCATTATAGTCTCTTTCCTTGGCGTTCTTCCATTTGCAATTCTTCTTTCCTAGCTCACACGCCTGTCATAGTCCTCCGCCTACTCCATAATTTTCTTACCCTTATCTGCAACATGATGAAAAACTTGAATAAGCTAATGCTTAGTAAGTACATTGTAATTCTCACAACTTAAAAACATTTCATGAGCATCATCATCATCATCATCATCATAATAGTGCACTAGGCACATTTTCATAAGAACATATCTTTCATTAGATCAACCATATTAAAACTTATCCATTTTATCTTAAGGGGCCCAAGTGTTGCACCATAACATCATCATCACAGGCGCGCCGTCATGAGAGGAGAGGGGTAGCTAATCCCAAACCAAATATGACATGTCCAACCTTCGGGACATCATAAACA
>CAMOHE010049458.1:0-32546 GCA_946598075.1 Artocarpus hirsutus
GCTCCAATAAATTTGACAATTAATCAAACTCTTTAATTAATGTGTTAAATTTATTAGTTTCAGTATTACTCTACTAAAAACCTGAAACTGAACTCTTGAGATTATAGTAAAATTACTCAAAGAAAATTAGCGAGTTGTCTATTGATATAGTCATTGCATATAAGTCAGTCCTCCATAAATAGTTCATAATAAGAGCTAGGTTCAATTTCCGTTTACCTCTCTTATTATATCTTTATCCTCGAGTTCCAATAATTCTCTAATGAACAGTTAATTCATAATCTTATTATGAACGAGCGCTCTACTGTTCAAACCTTGAATCATCACACAAGAGAACTATTTTTCTAACTTCCATAGGGAAGGAATGGATTCCATATCTGTATAATATTATTCCCAGCCACTTATTACATTATATTTCCAAGATGCTAAGTTATGATCTATGCTTACACAAATCTTACCATGTAACTCAAAAAACATAATGTCATAAATAGGAGTCTAATAAATACTCAGGATTAAGACTGTCAAATATATGATCATCATAGTGATAAATTTGAATACTCTATTTGTAACGGATGATTATTAGAGATTCATAATTTATCTGGTCCAGTCCTATATAATCTCATTATATAAAGTACCTCAAATCCAATGTCTTCTACATTTATAGTCTGGATAATGACTATTTCATTCTAAATGAGATTGGACTGTACTTGTAATGTTTAATTAAAGATCCCAAACTTTAATTAATTATTACGGACTATTTAGATTATTATCTATAAATTTTATCCCTAAGCATATAACACTTATATGCTAAATTTATAGTCACATAAATAATCATAGAATTTTCTTGATGTTTATAAATGTATTCATAACACATAAGCAAAATAATTATAAATGTCACTTTATTTATTTATCATTAAAATGTACAATGTCACAACTTTTAGGGCACCAAACCCAACAATTTTTACATAGAATACCAAACATCCAACCCTATCACAATATTTAATTTCATAAATTTCCAATCGTTGTAAGTTCTAGTTTCACATTTTATAAGTCATAGAACTGCTATTGAAAAAAAACTACGGGCAATTAGAAATTAATGAATTTTGTATAAATCCAAAAAAATTCTAATGACTACAAAATTTTTATATAGTATACTATACATTATTATAACCATTTTTTTAACGTTCTAACAGTTACGATATAAAACTGTTTCTAAAATATACCACGAGCAATCAAGAATCAAACAATTTTCTAATCTTATGCAAAATTCCAATGGCTCTGAAGTTTTGTACACTACACATCCATATATATTTCTTGATTTAATTTTATGGCATTTAAATCACTATAACTATTTCTTTGTAACTTCAAAAACATAAAAAACGTGGCTAGAAATCAGCATAAATAGTCAAACAACAGACATTCACCAATTTATAACTTAAAATCTACCATTTGCATGAAAGTCAAATTTTACATACAATAACCACACACATAAACAAACATCAATGCCGATTTTTAGCTTTAAACAAATCCCAAAATATTCCCAAATAAATCGACAAAATTGAAGACAATATAAAATTCACAAAAAACTACATTTCATAAAAATTCCTAAAAAAAAAATGAAAATAGTGAATTTGGACCCGAAATTTTCATGAAAGATGCACAACACATAAATGAACTATACTCAAAATGAATTTTCATAAAATCTATTCCTATTTTTCCCTCAAAATCTTCAAGTATGGATTTTCGGCATAAAAACAAGTTTAAGAGAATCAATTATATAAAAATTTCTTCTTAAACAAAACTAAACATTAAAACTTATAATATAAACCCATAATATCCCATTGAAATTTTTGTATAAAAATAAATAGAGAATCTGACCTTGTGACGTTTTCGAAACTCCGCTCCGAAAACAATTCTGGCGATCACACGGTAAATTTGTCATAAATAGAGGGAGAATGAAAGTTGTTGCATTACAGAGAAGTGGGGCAAGAGGAAGAGAGAAATAGTTGGTGATAGAAGAACGTTTTTAAGTAGTGTGTAGAAGTTGCTTTTGGTGATTTAAGGTTGGAAGAGTTTTGGTTGTAGTTATGGGGTGTGTGTGTGTGAGAGAGAGAGAGAGATTGTTTAAGAAGACAAGGAAGAAAAGATGTATGAGAGAAGAGAGAGGGAGAGTTTTTCAAGAGGTGGGAAGGAGTGTAATATGGCGTTAGTTTGTTTACTGATAAGATTTGTGACACTTTCGATTACCTCGTTGACAAAAGAACGCAATACATAGGGAAAAAAAACTCTTGGATTGAGAATCGAGTGGGATGATAAGGTGTTATCAAGAGGGTGATGGAAGCTGCATTGAACTTGAAGAAAATTTTCTCAAATTTCTTTCAATGAAAATTTTGCAGTAGTTAGGTGAGATTTGAGGTGATTTTGGACGTGGAAAGTAGAAGAAAAAGAATAAAATACAATTTGAAATCAATGAAGATATTTCCACAGACGATTGTCGTGAGAAAGAAGGCATGAACGACATGTAGGTTTGAAATATATATTCCAAACTACATGTCGTTTCATGTATTTTTTTTGGACGTTTACAACCATTGACTCGGGCTACAAGTCGTTTTTCGTCTATATGACTAAAACAACAAATCCCTTTTTTAAAAAAATTCAAAAATATATTCTAAAATCCAAAAATAAAAGAAAATATAAATTCTAAGTTTAAAAAAAATCAAAATAGCACATCCAAATAGCTTAAAAGTTCAACTAAATCGTCAAATGAAAATTTACGAACAAATCACAATAATTAAATTCTAGCACACCATGCTCTTGATCGAGGATTGAACCTTCACGCTGTAATTGAAAAACACTTTACAAAATTTATTAATCAATAATGACAATAAAAATAACAATAATAACAATTAATAGTAATAGTAGAGAGCTCATGGTTGTAATTTAATAATTATTCATTTATTTACTTACTTACTTAATACAATAAATTAAAGTTTTAAAAGTTTAGGGCCTTATAGGTATGGAATCAAGAATCTAATCATGTCCTTTGTATTTTGGAGGCATAGTGAGGTAGGTGGCTGAGAATCTTAATATTATAAGCTGGCATCCGTTCTTTCTTTAACGAGTAGTAGATAAATAATTCTCTTAAGTATTGCTTTAGGTCTTGGATAATATAAGTGCTCAAATCGTAATTAAATTCCTGAATTTATTATTCATTAGAGAATTAAGGATACTCAAGGATAGAGATGTAGTTAGTGAGGTAGATGATTTTTTTTTTTTTGAAAATAGGCAGGCAAATTTTACTAATTTCAAACTATGAATTATTTTTGCAAGATCAATTTATATGCAATGATTATATTAAATGGACATCTCAAATTATGTGTAATTATATCTATAATTTCAAGAGTGCAAATTTCAAGTTTTTAGTGGAGTAACATTAGAATTATTAAAAGAGAAATATATTAATTAAATAGTTTAATTAGTATATTAGTTTTATTTTTAGAGCTTGAAATTATGAGTCCATTAGTCCTCCCATCATCCTTGTAAACATTGTTTGGACAAATAAAATTATTGGTTTAGTTAGTTAATTTTGAATTATAGAATTCTAAATTAAATATCATTTAGAATAAATTAATTATGAATTAGTTTATAATTATTAGATAACAAGATTATTTAATTACAATAAATAATAATTAGCTTTAGAAGACCGTTTACCAATTTTCTTCTTTTTAGAAGTTTCTAATTTTGATAAATGTAACTTATTTAAAATTGAAAATTTGAATTATGGAAACAAATCCGATTAGGTAACAAGCAGTATTCCTTCCTCTACTAGCAGGTGATTGGCACTACAAGCATATAGAGATTCTTTGTGTGTTGCACCACATGTAGCTAAAGAAAGAGAAGCTTATATCTTAATTAAATATATGATATTTAATTTAAATTAAAAGAAGCTTCTAGAATTAACTAGGTCCCTCATTCTCTATAAATAGAGGCATGTCCTATTTATTCTACACATAATTGAGACTGTTGGTTAGACTGCAAAAACTCTGTTAGAGAACTCTAAGGAGAGACTGTTGGTTAGACTGCAAAACCTCTGTTAGAGAATTTTAAGGTAAGCATGTAGAGAGAGAAAGCGAGAGAAAAAGCATTCTTCATTCCTAATCCTGCTTTGCTCGTGTGTTAAGACTAATGAGAGAGTAAATGAGTGCGTGATCTCCTAGAAACCTGATTTCCTTCTACTCACATACGTTCATCCGCTTAGTGCTAAGGACTAGGCAAAAAAGAAGGTGGTTTTATATAAAATGATTTTTCCGCTAAAAGATTTTTGACCTTCTCACTTTTACTTGGCAAACATCAAATAGATGTATGCATGTATGTATGTGTGTGTATTAAATATCAAACTAAAATATTACATAGTATTGTTTTACAAAAATTTTATGAAAATTTTTGTTATATACATTCTACACCTGTACCCCGTTTTTGCATATCTTCTCCAAAATTGTTATAGAAAACCAACATTTCCTGTCTAGTCTCGACACGAGGGATATTATAAGCCCTTCCATGCAAGCCCTTTCTCAATTAATAAGCCTCACATATGCTTTATTAAGGGCGAGTATAAATGGGTACAAATCTCATCCTACTAATTTATACTACTTAAAAAAAAGACTAGAAATTTTTAGGGTAATCATACATGCGTATTGATACTCTTAAAAAACAAATAGAAAAGGCGTTAAGGTGGTGTACTTTTCCAAGCAAAGCTACTAAAGTGAATATGTACTGGACTATTTTACCACTTATTTATCTATATTTATAATGTATAACTAATAAAGAAATAAGAATAGTTTTTGACTTTGAACCATCATTTGAATCAATCTAATAGTTTGGATTTACTCACTTTTCTTAAATCTAACAGTTCCAGTTTGACCACACGACTCAATCATTTATTCACACCTAACACATCCATTTGTCCCTTTCTTTCTTTCTTTGTTTTTAACTTTTTAATAAGGTCCTTTCTGGCCAAAATAAAATGCAGTCCATGGTATCCTCAAATAAATAAATGTTGATATTGCCATGTAAGTTGTATGTTGTGCACTTACTCTCTCCAGCTTTTCCCTTGTCTTTTAAATTTCTATTATCACAAACCATGTATATGAATTAAACTCTTACAATAACAATTAGTTTATTCGGCATAGTGTTATTCATAGCTTCAATAACTAACAATTAGTAAATAGAACAAAGTGTATTTGCTATGTATAAGACAACCTTAAGCTAGTTAATAAAATATCATAAAAATTCATGAACATTTTTCATAGATTTGTTATCATATTACATTTTTTTTAATTTATAACATTGATGAGGATATGCACAATAGGTCTTTTTAGGTGGATTAGATTTGTTTTATATGGAAGATTTATAAAGAAGAATTTTAAAAAATTATTACAACCTTTTTTTCCCATTATCTGTTTTTAAATTTCATTTTTATTTAGGCCCCACTAAAATTAATTATGGATTTGTCACTGATCTTATATTGATATTGTTTATACATTTTTAAAGTAATTGTTATACATGTATTATCATTTATTTTGCACTTTACAATGGAAGACATGTGTAGCGCCCCAAAATTTGTTAAGCGTTATTAGTATGTAAAATGGTGGATTAGTGTGCCAAGTTATAATTTGACCTCAATCTAATTAATTTGTAATGATTTTCCAATCAATTTGATTTTAAATCATTTTAATTATTTTATTTATTTATTTCTATTTGCTATTTTGAATTTTGAAATAAAACGGTTTGCTAAATACCCGTTACGTCTCAATTGTAAAACTATGTACTAGAACACAGTTTTACTATGCAAAACCACCCATTCTCTCCTTCTATTTATTTTTTCTCTCTTCCTCTCTTCCCCACTCACGCTCTCCCTCTCTCCCAGACGCACTCTTTCTCTTCCTTCTTCCTCTCACTGCACCTCTCCTTTCTCTTTCTTTGATTCGAAATTTTGGAATTCAAGCGTTAAATCTGACTCAATTGAGCTTCCACGTACTTGATTCAAAGATTAAAACAAGGTTAGTTTTCAAAATTTCAAACTTTTAAACTTTTTCTTAATTTTTCTATTTTCTCTATATTTTGAAAATTCGAGCTTATCTAAGCATAGAGAACTCTTAATCTAAGTTAGTTAGCCTCAAATCATCTAGAATATAGGCTTGGTTTAATGAAAGACAGATTTAAACCAAGTATCTCTATTTTTCTCCATTTTTCATATTTTCAGATTTCTTGGAAAATCCTTATGCAAATCTTGTTTAAATTAGTTTAAAAGTGTTTTATTATATTTTTCTATTATCTATACATGTTTTCTATGCCTACGAATTGAGAAAATAGGTTGAAAATGAAGATTTAAGCTCGGAAGGTCGAGGCTCAAATTTGGAAATTTTTAGAATTTTTCTAGTTTCGTAGGCCGGACTCATGAGTCCTGCATGCAAGATTCATATCATTGGTAGGCCGAACCTGAATGCAATTTGGCAGGCCAGTCCTGGGTGGCCAAATTTCAAACTGTAGAGTTCGGTAGGCCGGACTAGGAAGTTCGGCAGGCCGACTAGATTTTAAGAAAAATGACCAATTTTCACCGGTTTTCACTGTTTTAAAACCCGGATTAAGATTTAAACTTTATAATATGATTTTACAGACATAAATGGTACACTAAGACACCATAAGATAACTTAGTAGTGTAGAATATCCTAAGCTAGGTATCGACAAACTTAGTTTTTATTTAAGGTTGTTCATGGTTCCGTAGAGCTAGGGTATAGTGGGTCGGAACTACGGTATTGGGTATCGGTGCAAGATATTGAGGTAGGACTTCCACCCTTTCTTGGTAGCTAGGTTTTTAATGATTTTGGCCTCAAAAGATTCTTTCAAAATGTTTTCAATAAACGACAAAATGTTTTAAATATTTTCAAAGGGGCTTTTAGCCACAAAATGATTTCTTTCAATTTGATTTTTATGGCATGATTGAAATGAATTTTTTAGTATTTTTCATTACTTGTCTCAAAATGAACGCTGATAATGAATCAAATAATGAATGTAATTGAGAATACTCGATAATATGGGATTTAAATAATGATAAATATATATAAGGGCATGATGCTATATTCAGAGATCAAGTCGTGTAGAGTGCGACCTTGAGGGCAGGTCCCAAAACCCGGTTGGGCCACGACGGTGGTGATTTACTATAGTTTGCCCAAGATTTCATAATGGATTTTACTTTTAGATGAATAAAGAACTATTTTGGTAAGAACGATTTAATTAGATTTATTTATTCCTTTTTTTTCAAAATATTTTTCTATATGATGAATTTTATATAGTAAATTAAACGATTTTCAAAACCTAGTCCTATTGAGCCATTTGCTCACTTTTTATTTCTTTTCAAACCTTTCCCTTCAAGGTGGAATACAGCTTAGGATCGACTGGGAGTCCACTGATCGGACTCGCGAGCAGTAGAAGACCTTAAGTAGGTTATTGTGTCATTTAATCAAGACATATAATATTTAATTTCCCTTTTGTATTGGACTGTGGTTGTAATTTGATTATTATCGATACTCGTGAGTAGTAGAAGACCTTTAGTAGGTTATTGTGTCATTTAATCAAGGCATATAATATTTAATTTCCCTTTTATATTGGATTGTGGTTGTAATTTGATTATTGTCGATACTATGTGTGTGCACAAATTGTGGGCTCGGTGGGACCCAACATGTACGTTACTTTCTTTCTTACTTTATTTTATTTTATCTTATCTGTTTTTATTATCTTGTTAAAAGCTTTAAAAAGTTTTAAATTCATCACATTTTAATAATTAATTAATCCCTTAAGTTAGAAATTTTTAACTAAAACCTACTTAATTAACCTAATTAACCTACGACGTCACCTCCTGTAGTTTGGGGCGTGACAACATGTCTTACATGAATGACGAAACATTTCAACATGAGAAACAATTTCATATTTTTTACATTTGGACATGTTAATGTATTATTATTCAAGTTCGAATCTAACAAGTTATGTTACTTATAACACATTTTGTAAGAAAACATAAGTGAGAAAACAAGTTTTTGCACTTACAGCACCTTTTTTATTATACCAATAGCTTCATTTCAAATTCTTATAAGAAAGAAAAAAAAAAAAAAGGTAAAAAGAGGGGCGTGCCTAAGGCACATCCCTCATACTAGTTGATAAAGATAAGACTTTAGCATCTAAAACTAATATTACATAAATAGGGTATTTGAAAACTTTGGTTTAAACCAATTGGTTACATTACAACATGTGACAAATTTATATTGTTTACAATGTAGCAATAAAGAGCTTTCTTGCGTGAACTATGCCGTTACAGTTGCAAAACCAAATCTCGTCGAATCTCACCAACCACTTGATTGCTCCATTTTCGGCTAGGTTACAACTGGCTGCCCTTATTTGCTGCTCAAGATCAAGTCTTTCCTTATTTTTAGATATTAGTTATTGTGGTTGCCTTTTTTACTCAAGTTTCTCTTTTCTTTTCTACTTTCTGTTTTGTTCACCATAGCATGAATATGCTACTCCTCCGCAAGTTTGTTTGATGAAGCAAACAATAAAAGAATTCTTTTTTCTCTTCATTTTATAAGTTTTATATTGTTTCAATTCAAACCAATTGGTTTGAACTAATTCTTCAATTAAGTATGCTAATACTCTACATAATATCATTTATCACCTTTATTTTTATTTTCTTTTGAAAGTGAAAATGGTTCCATCAAGCTAATTATATCAAGATAAACAAAATCCACATAAGGCCTCTTTACCTAACTGTAAAGGAATGTACTAGACAATATAGTGATATTGGAATGGGAAATAAAGTAATAGGGATGAAGGTCATTCCCTTTTAGTGTTTGCATAATTAATAATTATTGAATTATATGATTTGAATTTAGACATTTAAGTTATTTTAGCATTTATTCCTTTGATAAAAAGTCAATATCAAATGGATTTGATAGTTGACATTTTGTTTTCTTATTTTCTATACTATATGAGGTTAACAAAACTATCGTTACCAATTTTATTAGTAAACACATTATTAAAAAAGAAAGAGAATCACTATTCGCATTTAATTTCCCTTTAATGTATAGTAAACGCGCCCTTAATGCAGCAATCGTAGGATTGTTTATGAGGTGTTCTATTTGCACGCTCGGCTTTACTAATTTACACAACCATTTAAATCAAATTTCTTATTATGAAAAAAAAAAACTTGCATGAAATGACAAAAAAGACAACTACAATAGACTTGATTATGTAATTAAATTCTATTTAAAAAATAGAAAATATTGATACATTTTTTTCCCTCTACAAACACATGTCCCACATGCCACATTTTCAAATTAGCAACCTCCTAATACAAACTCTTCTTATGTTGAAATTTATAACAAAACCCTAATTTTTACTTTTTAATGACTATGCTTAAAAAAGTATGTTAAATTTTCTTTGCTATTAGCTACAATGTTCTTTTATGTTTTTCTTTTTTGTTTCCATTTTGTGCCTTTTTTTGCCTATATAATGGTATGATAGTAGTTTGTTTGACAAATTCTGTTTCAACCAAAAAAAAAAAAATTACTACAGTAAAAAGTTCTCATATGCTACAATGTTTAAAAAAAATGAGCTATAAAATAATGCTCTCAAGAACTACAGTCTTTTTAACCAAAATGGATTGAAATCAGACTTCTCAAATAACCCATAAAGATGCTCCATTGGTCTTTGCCATATAAAAAGGCATTTGTATGATTGTGTACTGGATGTTTCTTTCTTTTTTTTCTTGCTATTTTGTTTCCGTATTGTTTATTTGCTTTTTTTATTTAATAAGAGTTTCTTTAGTCAAATAAATAAATAATGTTTTCCAAAAAAATGTTATCAGTAAATATATTTCAAAAAACCATAATAGTAAATATCCAAAAAATAGAAAAGAAATATAGAGAGAATAAGAAATGAGAATATTAAAACAATGAAAATGGAGCAGCAACTGTGAAAAGAAAAAATAAAGCAGTTGAGAAGTAAAATATTAGGGTTAATTTGAAAACTATAAAGGTGAATAATAAACAAATCTAATTATTTTAAAATTATAATAAGTGTGTTTAAAAAGTGAGTGTAAAGAGTTTAAAAGGATTAGATGTGTCAAGAGAACGGCTCTTTTTTATAACTTGGAAACCCTCTGTCTTTAACCAAAGAAAAAAAAAAAAAAAAGGAAGAGAAAGGAAGAAAGAAAAACCTAGAAATTCTTTTAATTAATTGCAACATCACATAGGTATACAACCAAACATTTAACTCCTGACTTGATAGCGACATGACAAATTGATCACTACATAAAAATTGAAGATGATTAAGCTTTCAACTCCCAAGCAGATTTAAATTGACAAGATTCACGGATATCATGCTTCCCAATTGTTTTATGGATTAGTGTCTCCATTAATAAGCTTCACAACTCTAAAATACAGGACAACCAATAATACTTTAGCACAATAGAAAAAAAGAAAAAGAGAGGAAACAAGAACAATTAATGGTCACGATGAACCGTATAGTACCAAATTAATCCAACTCTAATCCCTAATACTTAGGGAATTGGGATGAACCAAATAATGACTTCAAATAAACTTCAAATTCTCTAAATATTATAATACTATTCATAGGGAATACTAAATGAATAGGGTATTTGGAAGAGTAGTTTAAACTAATAGTTTGAACTGTGATCAGTGTAAAGCTCTCACATGTTACAGTTTTTAAACCCATGCTACAGTTTTTAAACCCAAACTGATGGTTTAAATTACTCTCCTAAACACCCTAGAAAATTATTAAATATCTTGATTGAGTTGGATAATTTAGTTGGTCGCTGACAAAATGGATTTCTATAGTTGTTTCTTCTTCTTCTTTTATCACTCTTATACGTGCAGCAATAAATTATTTTTGTTTGTAATAAATAGTTTTTTTAGCAAACTTATTTAATCTCATGGATTATAATCTATTTAGTGAGGTCTTTTTTTTTAAGAAATAATAGGTATAATTAGAGGTGAGGATTAAGGGAAAAATAAGGGTGTAAATAATTTTTTTTAAAAAAGCATAAAATTTAGAATTTAAAAAAATTTAAGGGATAATGTAAAAATTTTTACATGAAACTTTAAGGTATGGGTGAACAAAAAACCAAACAACTCAACGAACCCAATTAATTCATCCAACCCAACTCAGGATAACCTGTATCCAATGAACCTGATGAGGTACTTCAATCCAACCTAATCCAACCCGACGTTTCATTGGATGGGTTTAGGTTGGGATTTTTTCAACCCATCCTAACCTACTATCCAAACTATTTTTAGATATATAAATAATATTTATATTATAGAGCCTTTTAAACATTTATGAGAAACTTTGAATTAGAAAATCTTAGAGGCGGAAAAAATAAGGAGAAAAATAGAGGCACACAATAATGTTTTCAAAAAAAATTAAGGTAGCCAACTCCATCTCCGATTTTGTCGGGTTGACTTTAGAAATCAAATTATGCCCATTCAAAAAGAACGATTTATGTACAAATTAAGTTAAAAACCCCCGATTTAAGTACAATGCTTCCAAAGTATTGTCATCTACCCTATTAAACCAAGCATCTATGCTCTTATTAGGCAAAAAAAAAAAAAAGAAGAAAAAGCCTCTATGTTCTCTTTTGGTCTTTATCGCCAATCTCGCCATGGACAAAGCATTCACCGTTATTTCTCATCAGATCTAGATTAGTACACGCCATGTGCAATTATTACAAGAAAAGAAAGAATGATAAATCCTGATACGAATCTCCAAAATTAATGAGAAAACAAATTTATGATTATTTATTTCAAATCACGTAATTAATGTCATGAAAAATCATGCAATTTCCCAGTACTTATCGTATAAGTTGTCCTCAATCTCTCATTAAAAGCAGATTAAGCACGGTTGTTTGTTGCCAATGCATAATCCATAGGGACCGGTTTGATTTGTATTTTTCTGATCCAAATGTTAGAAGTTCTATTCCCAACTCAGTCAATCTGTTACCTCCGGCTTTTTTTTTGGCGAGATCTTTTAAAAAAATCAAATTAATAAAGACAAATCTTCTGAATAATCTATTATATTTGTGGTTTATTACGTGAATGTTGCATGTGAATATTCTATTAGTAGGACCACAAGGATGGATTTTAATTTTGGAAAACGTGTCTTTAGTGTAGCCGTACAGGAAGGATAAATCTCAAACAGATTGAGAGTTTAACGTAATTTTTTTCTCATGTTCCTTTGAGATAGTATTTCCTTGGATTAATTTCATAATTTATGCCCGACCTATATACTTTATTTCCCTTTGCCTTCTGATTTTTTAAAACCAATTAAAACACCCCCTAATCTATAGAAAATAGGTCAAAATGCCCTCATTTGTCCGATTCTGTCTTTAAATAGAATTGTTGATGTAGCATTTTAAAAAATAAGTATGAAACATATGGTTTTCAACGGATTTTAACAGTAGTGAAGAAAACATGCATTTTATGTATATTTTTTATAAAATTTCAAATTACCATGAGATATAAACATGATTATTTTTGTTAAGTATTAAAAATCCTTTACTAATTTTATGGTTAGAAACCAAAATTGACAAAAACTAAAAGAGCAACATGCAAAAGTTAGAAGTTTGAAGACTAAAGTGTCACTATACTTATAGTTCATAGAATAATCGTGTTAACAACCCAAATAATTTCTCTTATTTTGATGGAAACTCATCCAAGAGATGTCATGGAGACTGACTTTTTTCTTGAAGAGCTTTCATAAAGATAAATTTCTCTTGTATTTTTATCCAAACGCCTTAAAAAAATTAAGTTTTTGAATAAAGAAGCTAAAAACTAACTTTTAGGCAATTTGCCAAACAAATTCTCTGATAGAATGTTTGGTAGCCTCGATTAGAATCACAATTTGCAGATCCGATTACTTTTTTAATAGTGTTTTCTCTCACACGCTACAATATTTTTAGTTCTAACTCTTAGTTCCAATTTATAGGGCATTTGGAAGTATTGGTTAGAACCAATTTTGGTTGACAATGTTGTAGCATATGATAACTTTATACCGTAACACACTTTTTCTGGACATTGCAGCATATAAGAGGTTTGCATTATAGCAACAAAAAGTTTTAGCTTTAACTCACATTGCGAAAACACCACATTATTTCCCAAATGGTTTATATATTGTTTGATTTTTTTTTTCTCATTGATTCTTGGTTTATGGTTCCTAAACTGAAGATCTTTTGTTATCAAGAAGAGTTTCTAGTCATGTCAAAAATATGTAGCTACTTAAGATCTCTTGAGTGAATTATGGGTCCGGTTGGTAAATAGATTCAAATTAATGATTTGATTTGAGTTAGTATAATTTGAATTTGAGTTTGAGTTAGTGATTTGAATTGTTAGCCGAATTGATATTTAGATATGCATTTAGGTTTTAATCTGAGTATGCAATAAAATTAGAATTTGTATTTGGAGAGATAGTGAAAATAGTTTTTGATTTGTTAACAAATCTAATAAAATCTTAATATTAATGATCTTAAAAAATATGCAATATGGATTTTAATGTATTCCTCTCTTCACTAGGAATATAATGAAAAAAGAATCATCTCAATTGGATATTAAATGAAGAAGTTATGATTTTTTCCTATCAAATATATGAGAGAGAATTTTAGTTTTTACTGTAGCAAAGATATCAAAGTATCAAAAGTTTAGGGGATGAGAACTCTAAAAACTTTCCGTTTGGTTCATAGATTTAAATAGAGAATGTGAATGACAATTTAAATTTTTGTGAGAGAAAATACTGTAGCAAAATGATTCAAGTTGTGGTTAAAACTACGAACCAAACGGGCCCTAAATACTCAAAGGATTTGTATTTTGGAAGAAACAAACACATATCCAAAAGATTTTTAATACTCGAATCTAAATTTAAGTTTATTGAATCTAAATAATACTCGAAACAAACAGACCCTATAAACCATAAACATGTGACAATAAAATCAACAAATTTCCACTTCAAAAAAAAAATCAACAAATTTATGCCATAAAAACAATATACCTAAAATTGATACCTATAAGAAATTACACAAGATCTCTGATAATATGATTTTAATTGCGCTTAAAATTACTCATAAAGCTAAGCAATGATGAGGATGCAATGGTACTTGGAACCATTCCATGCCGTGTGGTTGGAAGTTGGCACGTGATTGCACGTGCAGAAGTGAGTGGCGGCGAGCCGAAGGACCGCGAGTGGAATTTTTCTTGCCGCCTGCAAAACCTTTTTACTTCCTTTTCAGGTTGGGCCCACAAACCGTGTGCCCCTGTAAATTTACTCACTTATCAAGGGTAATTTCGTCTTTTCGGTTCATTCCAGGTGCCCACTGACCACCGGAGGCGTTTATGCAAATATATATACACACACGGCATTCCCATTTTCCCTCTCAAAGTCTCTCTCACATCAATTTCTTTCTCCTCCTTAAAATCTCTCTCTCTCCGTCTTTCTCTCAAGTTTGCCTCGGGATTTTCTCTCAGCTGGTCCCAATCTGGTTTAATCGGTCCTGATCTCCGTCAATTCTGTAAGTAACTTGCTTGATCTGTTTTCTTTTGAGTTCTAATTGGTTAATGGTGTTTTAGCTGGATTTCCATTGTTTGAAGCTTTACGTGATGTGGGTATTTCTCAATTTTTTGTTGGATCTGTGATAACTACGCGGAATTTCGATTTCACGTGTGGTTTGCTTTAATTCATTTCTAGTATGTCGATAATGTTGATCTGGATCCGTACTTTTGATGTTGAATTAGGGAGGCTATGTTGTAGTAGAAATCAGATCTACACGTGTTTGTTGAATTGGGGATTTTGGTTTGTTCATTTTTTTGGGAATTGTGTGGATCTGGTGTTTTTCCCTTTTTTTGGGTTTTGATGATTGTGTTGGATCGGTTGGTTATATGGTGGTTCTTTCTGTTGGCTGTAATTAATTCGGGTTCTCTTTTTTGTCTGTTATGTATATGCTGCATTTTAAGACTTATGTTGATTAGATCAGTAAATTATGCATATGCTGCATTTTAAGACTGTTTATGAGATACTTTTTTGTATATGTTGATTAGAGCAGTAAATTATGCTGGACGTGTTTCACTTCTTCTTCTTCTTCTTCAAATGTTTCTTTCAAGATTTGGGATGTACTTGATTTGACATTTTGGATTTTTAATGAGCCACATATACTTAAATATAATATCGTGGTCCATTTTTTTCTCTTCTTTTTAGGTTTTCAACCACCAGATCAAAGTTTTCAATTAACTTACGCATTAACGATAACCAAAAAGTGATGCATTTTGACTGACCCCTCCTAACTTCCATTCATATAAATTGGCAGTTGTGAAATATACAAACACAAATAATGCATGTTCCCTGTATTATTTTGCAGTTGGTCTGCATCTTTGGCCAATGCTTTCAATGGTTTCTCACTGGCTTGTATGACTTGATTCAAGTTAAATCGTCTAACATTATGGCACTTACTTCTGTTTTTGATTTTTGTTTCAGAATTTGATTTGAAATGGCTACATATACACCAAAGAACATCCTCATAACTGGGGCTGCCGGGTTCATCGCATCTCACGTTGCCAATCGCCTTATCCGCAGCTACCCTGACTACAAGATTGTTGTGCTTGACAAGCTCGATTATTGCTCAAACTTGAAAAATCTGCTTCCCTCAAAATCTTCACCAAATTTTAAGTTTGTTAAGGGGGACATTGGCAGTGCTGACCTTGTTAACTTTCTTCTCATCACGGAGTCGATTGACACAATAATGCATTTTGCCGCTCAAACCCATGTCGATAATTCCTTTGGTAACAGCTTTGAGTTCACCAAGAACAACATCTATGGTACCCATGTCCTTTTAGAAGCATGCAAAGTCACTGGCCAAATCAGGAGGTTTATCCATGTAAGCACAGATGAGGTGTATGGAGAGACTGATGAGGATGCTGTTGTGGGAAACCATGAAGCCTCTCAGCTCTTACCAACAAATCCTTACTCTGCAACAAAAGCTGGAGCTGAAATGCTTGTTATGGCATATGGCAGGTCATATGGATTACCTGTTATAACCACCCGCGGAAACAATGTTTATGGTCCTAATCAATTTCCTGAAAAGTTGATTCCAAAGTTCATTCTTCTGGCTATGAGGGGGAAGCCTCTTCCAATTCATGGGGATGGTTCCAACGTGAGGAGTTACTTGTATTGCGAGGATGTTGCTGAGGCTTTTGAAGTCATTCTTCACAAAGGAGAGGTTGGGCATGTTTATAATATCGGGACAAAGAAGGAAAGGAGAGTTATTGATGTGGCCAAGGACATATGCAGACTTTTCTCGATGGATCCAGAAACAAGCATCAAGTTTGTGGAGAACAGGCCATTTAACGATCAGAGGTACTTTCTTGATGATGAGAAGCTGAAGAACTTGGGCTGGTCAGAACGGACCACATGGGACGATGGCTTAAAAAAGACTATAGAATGGTACACAAAGAATCCTGATTGGTGGGGTGATGTTTCTGGGGCCCTACTTCCTCATCCACGAATGCTAATGATGCCTGGTGGAATCGAGAGACATTTTGATGGGTCCGATGATGAAAAATCTGTGTCTTATGTCTCAAGCAATACCCGAATGTTGGTTCCACCTTCCAAAAGCGCCAGCTCTCCTCGTAAACCTTCCTTGAAATTCTTGATTTACGGTCGGACTGGTTGGATTGGTGGGCTACTTGGAAAGCTGTGTGAGAAACAAGGGATTCCATTTGAATATGGAAAAGGGCGTCTTGAAGATCGGTCATCCCTGTTTGCGGATATTCAGAATATTAGACCAACCCATGTATTCAATGCTGCAGGTGTAACTGGAAGACCCAACGTCGATTGGTGTGAATCCCATAAAACCGAAACAATTCGGGCCAATGTTGCTGGAACCTTGACCTTGGCAGATGTTTGCAGAGAACAAGGGCTCCTAGTGGTGAATTTTGCTACTGGGTGTATATTTGAGTATGATACTGAACATCCTGAAGGTTCTGGCATAGGGTACAAAGAAGAAGACAAACCAAATTTCACTGGTTCTTTCTATTCAAAAACCAAGGCCATGGTAATTATAATCTGTCTTCCTTTTTGAAAAAAAAAAAAAAAAAGTTTGTTGTTTTCATTCCAAAATTTAATGGGTCAAAATAATTTCGCTTCTGTTTGGACCAGGTTGAAGAGCTTCTGAAAGAGTATGACAATGTCTGCACCCTCAGGGTTCGGATGCCAATATCATCTGATCTGAACAACCCACGCAACTTCATCACCAAAATTTCTCGTTACAACAAGGTGGTCAACATTCCAAACAGCATGACCATCTTGGATGAACTTCTACCGATTTCGATCGAGATGGCAAAGCGGAACTTGAGGGGCATATGGAACTTCACAAACCCTGGGGTGGTGAGCCACAATGAGATTCTAGAGATGTACAAAAAGTACATTGACCCCAAATTCAAGTGGGAAAACTTCACACTGGAAGAGCAAGCCAAGGTGATTGTGGCTCCTCGAAGCAACAACGAGATGGACGCATCAAAGTTGAAGAGCGAGTTCCCTGAGTTGCTACCAATTAAGGAGTCGCTAATTAAGTACGTCTTCGAACCAAACAAGAAAACGTCTGCTGAATGATCAACTTTTGTAATTTTTGGATGTCATCAGGATCGAGAAGTGAATTTTGCATTAGATGATATATGGTTCAGAGTACCTCAACGGTTGAACGCTAGTATTAGTCATCATTCATTACTCACGTTAGCTATATCTTGTTATTCTGCTCATTAGAAGGCCATGGGGATAATTCAATTAGGTTTATTGTCATTTGTGATTCTTGGAAGCGTTTTAGTTGCTGTCTGTTTCCGTTTTCTGTAAACGAATCTTTAATAGGTTCATTATAGGTTAAAATGACGATAT
The DNA here is from genome assembly GCA_946598075.1 of Artocarpus hirsutus. NCBI lineage: Eukaryota > Viridiplantae > Streptophyta > Magnoliopsida > Rosales > Moraceae > Artocarpus > Artocarpus hirsutus. The sequence continues at coordinate 17,995 of CAMOHE010049458.1, forward strand.
GATCCGCAGGCTTGCGGCTGTGTACATCAATGTGTTGGATATGTCGATGTGTTGCTAAATTCTTTCTTTACTGAGCTTATAGAATGTTTTTTAAGATTGTACTGCTAATATAATTGCATTGGAGAGTCCCAGAGCCTGATCAAGAATGAGTTTTCTGTTTTCCTTGCAAACAATTTACACTCGAGGGTGAAAATTGCTTAGTCTGATTGTTAATCGCTGTAGCTCTTAATCTCTTGTTATTCAGGTTAATCGTTAAAAAATGCGATTTAATTAAAAAAAATGAGGTACAGGAAAAGTGTTGGTGTCAGAATTCTCAACCTCATCACGCTTTAGAGGGGACCACAGAAGGGTGAGTGGGAACATTTGGCATTAACCTGAAACAAGTTTTTTTAAAAGAGAAAATTAGACAAATGACTTATTTTTGCCACCATTTTAAATAAATAGCTGATTTTTTTAAAAATTAAAAAAAATGAGGATAGTGCATTATTGATATTATTGATTAACATTGGTACTTCACCTATTAACTACATTTATCATCAACAAACAATCATTGATTAACTAACGATTTATTACCGATAGGCCAGCAAATTACTGGGTAAATAAATCATCAAGTTAATCAATAAACTATAAATTGATGTACATCAATATATTATTGTACACATAAATGGCATACAAAAATGGACGTTTCCTTAATTTTTAAAAACTGCGGTCAATTTACTTGAAAAGAGCTTGAAAAACATATTTAAACATGACCAGCTTAAGGAACTTGGGGCATAGGCGAAGTTTTTCGAGGAGGTTTTTTCAAAAGAATATGTATGTGTGTATGAACAATAAACTATGTATGTGTGTAAAATATTAAACAATAAAATGAAAAAAATAGAATATCCTCTTATATAATCTAAAAATAACAAAACAATCTATTACATCTGCTAAAGAAAAACAAATAACAGCCTAAATAGAATTATTCATTTGATGTTTCTTTCATCATAATCACAAATTTCATCATCTTTGTTCTTTTCGTTTTTTTACATGTCATTACTTCATCATCTTCTAATTGATCATTCATGATGGCTCTATTATCACTTGAGTTCGCTACATTGACTACTTGCAAGATATTTTTCAAAAGCTCTTTTTGAGATGGAATCAAAACTTCTGTTCTCCTCTTTTTCTTGAGTTTTCAAACGCCACTGTATGTTTTCTATTGGGCATGTATGGAAATTAAATTAATACAACACAACAATAACCAAAGAGAAAATAGCTAATGTAAAACTCAAAAAGCAATAATCAACAGGTTGATAAAAATGAGTGGAATATAACTTAGAAATCTGTAGGAAAAAAATATATTCAGAAGAGGGGTGCAATTCAGTTTGAGTTAAGAGAGTGAATAGAGTTTTTTTTAATGACAAAGAGAAGAGATATTATTCAATATAAGAAGAAATAAATACATAATTTTTAAAATAAAAAAGAGAAGTCAGGTTTATTTTTGTTTTTTTTGTTTTGCTTTGTTCTACCGAGTTGCACAATTAACTTCATTTCTATTTTTTGGAAAGTTTTTATCTTTTTTTTTTCAACGTTGCTTACTTGATGTTTCTAATTGCGCAATTTATTTTATGGTCAGTTTAGCATTATTGTGTTGTGTTGTGCTGTTGCTTTTGTTATGCTTTGATGTAGACTAGAAGCATGTAGGAATTTGATGATTTTTTCAAAGTATTATGAATACCAGAAGTAGAATTACAGGTGTTTGGTTAACTATATATAAGATCACTATAGAGATGTATAAAGACAAAATATACATATTTTACTAAGCATGTTTGCCATTTTAGTTTTTAATTTTAATTTTAAAGTTAACATACGTAATATTTATACATTAAAACGCTATAAAATAGTTTTATTTTTATTATTTAATATGTTTATAGAAAAATAAATGTTATATTGAACATGATAAATTATACGTCTACCTAAAAATAAATTCGTGAAAAACTGAAAGTAAATCTTTGATTTCACATTACTAGTAAATTTATAAAAAAAAAAATCACTTAAAAAAGCATGATGATATTAAAAAGTTACCTTATATATTAATTCTAAATTTCTTGCATTGATGTTATTTTAATTTGTTATAGAAAATAATAGGTAGATTGAGAATTATGTATTGTTATTAAAGTTAGTATAGTAATTTTACTTATGATAGCAGAAACTATTATTACAAAAAAAAATTCATGACCTCCTTCTCAACTTTTTCTATTGGGCAGCAGTTTTTAAAAACAACTTTTCAAAAACATGATTTACCAAACACTCTAATATGATGTAGGCAATTACAGAAACAAAAATCAACATTTAAAAGCAATACCAAACGAGCTAAAAATCAATTGGCTTCTTTACTGAAAAAAAAATACACACACACATATATATATATAGGATTATACTTCCATCCATTTAGATAGAAGTTTCATCCAAGGGTAATCATAGGTTTAGGTAGAGTGGTTTTATTATAGTTAATTAGTCTAGGTAGTATTGTTAGGAGTGTAGGTTAAGATAAATTATCCCCTTGCAACCTGCTATGACTAGTTTCCATGTTAGTTGATCCGAGAAAGTTGTAATTTTGTATGCATGTTGGGGGCATTAATGGCAAAAAAAATGTATGGACTGCCTTGTTGGAACAACTATGTAACCTTGGGATAGGAAAACGTAACTTCTAATGATATGATACATAACTTACCGTACAAAACGGTTGAAAAATTAATTTTTTATTCCGATTTTGTCTGGGTATTCTTGTATATCAATATTTTGGTATAGATGGATGATAACAAAGACGTAACCCAACATTATGCATTGACGTCATGTGTAACTTTTGTTTTCCCAATACATCTGTGGTAGAAAAATCATATTTTTTTTTGTGCCGATTGTGTGGAGAGGGTTTTTTTTTAATATTAGAGACTAGTAATGATAATAATTTTGCACATTACACACAAATTGAGAAGGTGAAGCAACATTTTTTTTCTTGTTACAAAAGAAGGATTTTCTTTCTTCTAAGCTAAACTATTTTCTTTTATGGATAACGTGTGACAAGTTGAGTTAGCTAATAAGATGGACTATAAGTCTAATCAAGATCATCCTCGTTGAGTTAAAAGTTGAAGGAGCCATAGTGCCGGTGGTTATCAAAATAATCGTCTGTTGTGAAGTAAATAAAAGGCTGGCAGCACTATCATCTTCATTCATCTGGTTGTCGCATGAAGGTGTATTTGGTGTTTCGTGCTAGCTTGCAGTCGTGTAGGTTTAGGAACTCTAAATTGATGGGCTTGATGAAACGTCAACATTCATACCTTTCCAACCTGTTTGAGGGCATGTTTGCCTATTGTGCTTGTATCCCTTGCAATGACTACACTTCCTTATAACAATTTCTACGTCAAAGGACCAAGAAATTACCCGCCCTGTAAATCTGTAATAGTCATAATAGTATTGTTGAAACTTGCTTGAGCATGAATAACTCCCAATTCTTGGGGTCTTTGTTCGGCTAATGATTTCCAATGCCCTTATTTCGCACAATAATAGGGTCTCTCAATATTTGGGCCTAAGCAGGCATAGTATTCGCTTCACTTGAATTGTCTTGTTGTGTGGATGCTTGATCCATTTTTCTGAATAGGCTCTCAAATTTAGCGGTCAACTTTGAAATCTCCATCTTTGCCCCAATGAAGATGTCTGGAACCTTGGTTGCATAGAAGGATAGTTTGTTGAAATCTGCCGATAAGGACCCGTATCCAACCATTTGCTTGATCTACTCAGGCAATTCCATGAAAGGTGTCTTGCAATGAGTGATCATCAACTTTGCATTCATCATCTATCCGTTCAATATCAATGACTTTGGGATGGTCGCGATGTTGAGGCACTTCTTGACGTAGAGAATGTGTCTGCAAAGATAACCATCTGTCTCAAGGAGCAGGCAACAACATTTAAGGTGATTGTCAGACTTTCTGTATGTGATGGTTATGCCACATCCCCTGCTTGGAATTTTTTGAGACAAAAGTAAATGTATTCAACAACATCTTGTGTCTTAGAGTGTTGCCCTGAACACTACTAACATAATTAATTTATGATTAAATTTTCCTTGATCTTAAATTGTCGTGTAAAATCATAAACCAAATTCTTTTGGTCTTATGAGCCAAAAGATCTAGCTTTAGTATTTACAATAGAATTTTGGAATTTTTTTAATGATGCCACAAATTCTCAAATCATTATCTTGACAAAGTTATTCAAATTCCAACTTAAATTTGTAAGAACTTGAACTAATTTCTCATATCATTCTTATAACGCTTAACAACATTTTATACTACTGAATTCATTCTAATCATAGAATTTAAACATTCTTTAGTTAAAGTAAATGTTTGGGTCTTTTACAAAAAACCTTGACTTGAACACTTGGATTCTATCAGTATAACTGATTAAGTGCTTGATTATTGAACCCAAAATATGCTTAGTTCGTTAAGGATATATTGACTTATCTCAAGTCAATAGTTTTTCTTAAACTCTACACTGTTTCTCATCTATTCAACTTTTTTTTTTTTGGGTAATATACCTGTTCAACTTATGTTAGACGTGTATGCCATAAGAAGTAAAAATGTAATATGTTTTTGGAGACATTTTTATCAATAAAGAATTCAAATATTATTTATATATCAAATTTTGTCCTCTTTACGTTTATATTTGTTGAATGTATGTTAAGCAAACAATAGTCTGAGATTGTCAAACTAAACCTTTAAGAACGGGGCATATGATGGATAGATTATGCGAAAGACACGATTCTTAAAGTGACAGTCTAAATCATAAGATCCGTAATCGAGGGAATAAAGTTGGGTACTTTATTTATGTAAAGAATGTTATACTGTCTATATCCCTATTGAGAGATTGTTTGTCTTGACCATCGGAGGTGGACTTCGTGAATAGAAACATTGACACATTGTCATAAGTGACGATGTGTTGGATCAGAAAATAAAGTGAATTGATTATGATTAATAATCTTGTCTTTGCAAATCGATTCGCTTTAAATAATCATTTGTATTGTATCTTAATCTTGAGATGAATAGTAGGCCCGTTGTTTTGACTTGTGTCTTTTGATGTACCAAAAGGTGACACCTATATTTTAATAGTGGTATGCATGTCGGTCCTCTTTAGGAGTAGTGATATCATCTTATATGCATTATCTTATAATTGAAAAACTAGAGTGCTCAACCATTTGGATACATAGGTGTAACCGAATGGTATATTGTCTTTAAATGGTAAGTCTTTCAATAGTGAGATAATGAAATATAAGATAAAAATAATCGGGAAGGTAATACAGAACTTGTCCTTAAGCTGATTATGGATAATCCTATAGGGATACAATACACAATGATATGTCATGGAGACTTAGCTACACGAGCATCGTAATTCTATATAGTTCGAGAGTGCAGCTCTTATCTTTTAGTAGAGTAGCCTTGGAGTTGATAATTATAAAATGTATATTTAGGATATTGGGTTTCATAATTATCGGGAGTTTGAACTATATAGATCAATCAGGTCCCTTTGCTAGCTCACAAAAATCTTGTTACGATACGGCGTATTTTTTCAATAATTGGTGACTTATGTCAAATTTATTAGATTGGTTGAAATTTAGAAGAATCATATATATTCATGTTTGTTTATCGGTTGAATTAATTTTGTGACAAAATTAATTTAAGATAAACTTGTTGAATTATTAGAATCAGATAATTCTTGTCTGTTTATCAGTTGATTTAATTTTGAATAAATTAAATTAAGATAAACTTGTAGAATTATTAGGAATTCATTTATTTTCCTAGAGATTATCTAGATAAAGTTGTTTTAATTAGATAACTTCTCTATTGGGTTTTTTGAATTAAAACTGAGACTTTATCCTATAGAATATTGGGTGAAAAATAAAAGATTCGTTGAGATTTTTATCTGCAGTTCGGCATGCCAATCCTCAAGTTCGGCGTGCCGATGGGGCAAGTTTGGCATGCCTATTAGACAGATCGGCATGCCAATCGCGCGATAAAAAGATCATGCGTTTTTGTGTAGATTTCATCAGATATTGATCCGAATTTAATTCTGATTCAAATTTTGAGGCATTATCTGATAAGGACTGACTTCTAGACCCAACCTCTATAAAAAGAGAGTGAGTCTCATTATTATTTTGATCAATTGAGATATTAAGAGTGAAACTCGGCTAGTGAGATTCTGAAACTCCTTAAGAGCTCTTGTTCACAAATCACGAACACTAGCCTTGGATTCTCTCAATTGGTTGAAAGGAGAGTCATCTGGTGGAAGAGCTGTACGTGTGAGCCCACATTCACTCCGATCGTGGATAGAGAATAACAAAGAAGACTAGTTGGTTGAAACTTTTCTAGAACGTTACTTATCTTCACGGATTATGGGAGTTTTTCAACATTCAAAGGTTAGTAAGAATGGTTAACTTATGCATATAGTGTGTCAAACTTGTTTTGAAAAATACTTTGATATAAAAAATTTTAAAATTTCGCTGTGCATTATTTTTCCAACAACTTATTATCCATTATATCCATTTACCACTAATTCCTATTGAACTTGTACGTCTTATGAACGTAGCATTGTAAATATGGATAAATACTTAATTAATTTTACTTAATAATTACTAGATTTTTTTGAACATTGCAGGAGTAAAATTTATAGGTATCACGGCATGGTAAATAAACGCCTTGCCATCACAGCAATATATGCCTTACACAGAAGTGTTTTTCCCATCAATTTAACAATTGATGTGTTAATTTATATGAATATTCGTCATAACCAAAATAACCATGCAACATTAAAATTGTAAAATAAGAAGTACAACTTCAATAATTTTTTAAAAGGATAATATTGTATCTAATTATGTTTTTGCTTTAACACATCTCCAAATTATTTGGTTAATGTAATGCGCTGATAGTTCGCTAAAAAGAGTTTGTGGCTCTGCGCGCGTACATTTTTGTGTGTGTATATATATATATATATATATATATATATATATTAAGGAAAAGGTTCTGATATATTTTCAACGATTGCACATGCATTTATAACGTCTAGAGGAATAAATGACCATATATTCCACGCTCCATATTTTATCATTTAATGCTGTAGTTAGTGGTTGTTCTAGCATTAAATTTACTGCTTAGTGGTTGGCAAATAACCGATACGTAAAATTCCCAATGAATTGCCTTCACCAACTATGATAAACAGCCATGTATTCCCTACACCGAACAAAGCAATCTCCACTTCACTTCACCTTCAACTTGTAAATTTCAATGGAGAACTTATCACGTAGAGAAAGGCGGGGTTCCCTAAATTTGATCCCTTGTACTTCACAGCGTAGCCCTCGACTGTCAAAATTGTAAAAAGTTCGATGAGGAGTTAATTAAACTAAGAGATGTCAAACGTAAGGCGAAGAGACCATTAGAATCTCGTGGAATATCGCATGCTCTATCAGGGAAGCGCTTGTAGAAATATAGAAGCACGTCAAGTAGGAAAGAAAATCCCATGTCAATAACCGTACACAATTCCTGCTTCAAATCTGCACACACTAATAGAGTGTTTGACATGATGATTAGAATCATTAGTTAAAACCGTTTATACTATAACATGTAATAGCTTTACATTGTAGCGACTTTTTTATTTTTACTTTAGCATGTGAGAGCTTTACACTGTTTATAACTGAAAAGTTAGTTTGAATTGTCCCTACCAAACAGCCTTTAAAACATCTACCAGGAGAGCATCCACAATGGAATTCATAAGCGCCTGAGATCTCCAATGTAACCGTCCTCTCACCCATGGGAGTATCACCACACTGTCCATATAGGACGTCCTCAGCTTTAGTTGCTGCCTCCTTATCGGTTTCACATCGCGATGTGAAACCAAATTCGACCAGCACCCTTGGCCATTAAAGGCATGTCCCTATCATGAAATGAAAATTTCAATCGTCAAAAAAGTTAGACAAAACTAACACAAAAACAAATACAACAATAAAACAACTACTACAATACTTCTGTAGTTACATTACATTATGATTAATTCTTAAAACATGTCAAATTCGATCAAAAATATTGAACTCATGTAAAATCTGGTCCCTTCCACTTCAAGATATTGATCCCAAGAATAAAATGCGTCCACAAGTTAACTATCGACAAATTTACATCATTGTAATCCAAAAAAAGAGAAAAATTATTGCTAAATCGGTTTAACAAAATATAACTTCATATTCACTACAAAAATGGTCTCTGTAATACAGGCATGATGTGTCCTCGTCTTTCATTGACAACCATCAGATAGGTAACGAACTGTTATATGCATTTATCCAAAAAGCTATATGGAAAAAAAAAAACAATTTTTAAACAGCGCTATAGCGAGAATCAACCAAATGCTAGTGAAAAAAAAAAAAAAGTTGGCTGGATTACCTTCGCGCCGGATACAGAAGAAGGTCCTCCAAAACCAATTTCCTGTTTGCTTAAAAATAGCCTATGGAATTCCCTTCGCAACTATGGGGCCCGGAAAATCAGTACGAATCATCCACTGCATGAAGACAACAAACGTTATTCCAACAAAGAAATATGAACTCAAATTGTCGAAACAAATAAAGGTCTTTACAATCTCCATGCTCGCACAATGACAATCACCAAATATCACAAAAAAGGAACGAAGTTGTTGTATTGAGAAGAGAGGAATAACCTACGGAATATGAATCCCCTGGCTGGGTTCAATCAGCATATCAAATTGATCCAAAACGATCTGCATTAGCGCTCTTTACCGGACCCAAATTTGAGATTTCAGACTAACCCCTTTCCCCTAATTATTGACTAAACCTACCGGGGAAAAAGAAAAATTGACACACCATATGAGAAATCTTTTACAATCTCCAAGTTTCTCGAAGAAACCCATATGAAAAATGCAATAAACGGATTCTAAACACATAAGAAATAAGTAAATAAAAAGAAAAAAAAGCCAACACAATAAATTACGGGCAATAGCGGAACCCAGCAAATCAAGCATATTCGGGATAAAGAAAGATAAAGCCTATTGCATTCCCTCATACGATAATAAAAATGAAAAACGCTACCACAAGGAGCGTCCCAGCAAGCGGCCGATTAAGACGTTCTGATGAAAACCACCGCCCATTCCGACCTCGAACTTACGCCCACCACACGTTCAAGGAGAAGAGACCACGGGGAAATGAAATAATTTCAACTCATCCTGACCCTTTTCAAACGCCAGTTACAACAAATATGCAATGCCCCTTGCCACATGCAAACATCCTCGCCTTGGTATCAAAATGGACGGCTGAAACAATTTGGAGGGATGGATATAAGTTCTGCTATATTATGTATAACAGCTAAAATATAGGCTTCAAGAAGGAAAAAAAAAGCCCTTCCAAAAATGGGGGCTTTTAAGTAGCTGCCAAACCTGCCAATAGGTTGAGCTGGTCCTGCATTTATCCCAAATCTTTTCCGTTTTCCCCCTTAATTTGTCGATACGGTATAAAGAAACCATTCATTCAGTCTCCAGAAGGTTGGGCACTTTCTGCTGTTAATAAGATATCTCTTATATGCAATATATAAAGTGTCACAAAGCATAATTGCTAAGCCCTCAGCAAAAATTCAAGAAACTCATGAAGAATTGATGGCTATTATCAAAACAAATATGTTGTTCCCTTGGGTTTAAATGGGCATCTAACCATCAGCGAGATAACAGTTATTATTATTCATCACTCAAGCATATGCTAAAATCTTTCATGAAGGATCGATTTTCTGTTATTACTATTTAAGTTTCTCACAGAAAATATTTTTAGGAAGACATGATTTTAGAAAACACTCTTTTTATTGAAAAAAGAAAACCATACATGCTCTATATAATCTAAGGCGAAGGCCCTTATATAGCCTTCCCAAGAACTAAAGCCGGACACATGGTCAATTACAACAAAAGGTAAAAGACAGACACAAAGCTCATGCACCTAAAAGCAAAGCACACATCATAAAGCAAAAGCATTACAATAAAGTAGCAAATATCATTCTGTGAATTATTAAAGTGGACTCTGACAGGGAATCTCTTTAATGGTTGATGGGCTTATGGTCTAAGTTCAGATTTTCTAGATCTTCATCATTGAGACCTAACATGTCTGTGAAGGCCCACGGGGGTTCTGGGAATCCTAGAAAGCAGATTCTTGATAATCCTCAACTGATGATGATGTCAACTGAGTAAATGCTGATGGAGATCCAGGGCCTTATGTCCAGGCTGGCTCCCATTGATTCTCATAAAGACTATGGAATTTCAGGGCATTGTGTATCAACTGACGATATTCTAGAGGATATTGTTCCCATGGGGCATAATTTTTTGGTTTGGGCCATATTTCGTCAGGGATGATATTGTTTTTCAAAAATATTTTTTTCTCCAATTCCCTATAGGTTGGGTTACCTATTTGGCCAACAGGATCTCTGGAGGACCCATAGACTTTAACAAAAGGTGCGAAGGCTATTGATTTTTCTTTTTTAGCATAATTGGGATTAAGCCCAACATAGAGTGTAGTATAACACTCATTTAGACTGATTACCCCTTCTTTTGTATCTGGAGGATATACAAATGCACATGGTGTGGTCCCTTGCACTTTCAGCCATGCTTCTGTTAACATATTTTACACCATTTAAGGCTGCCATTGAACCAGGTCAACATATTAATCAAGGTTTGGTAAGCTGGTCGGCAATATTCCTTGTGAATGAAGGACCCGATCGTAGTTCTGAATAGGATAGTATGAACTTCAACGGCAACGGTGTAGGTACTGGCTACTAGATTAGATGAGTGATTTGTTTTGGCATGAAAAATGTATCTCTGATTGGGAAGACCTTAGCAAAGGGTATTCCTAACCCCTCAAGGACTATTTTCCTAGTATGTTTAATTTGTGACAACTGACGGGCAGTGGCTCTTTCTAAGGCTTTTTTCCTCACGGCTTTGCTTTTGATAACCTTAAGAGCATCTTTTGGGAAAGAACAGAGGTAGTTTTCAATAGGATCAGAAGATGAGGAGGCCATTGTATATATAAGAGGGATGTGCCTAGATTGATGGATTGTGATCATATTTATAGTATCTTGGGGTGGTCTGGCCAGGAAATTAGGGATTATATTATCTCTGCCTTTAATATAATTAATTTTAAAAGAGTATTGTATAAACAATGCAGTTATTCTTAATAATTGTGCAAATACTGTAATATTTCTTTTGAAATTCAGCATACCTCTAGATACAGTAAGGTCCATCTCGACCACGAAGTGATGTCTAATCAGATGAAAGTTTAATTTCATGATTCCCATTTTTATTACCAGCAACTCCTTAAGAGTGGAGTGATAATGTAGTTGGGAATTTTAAAGTGGCCACTTTTGTATCCACATATTTTCTTTTTCCCTATGTTCTCCTCTTCAAGCAATATGGCCCCCTAGTATTCATAACTTGCATCTGTCTAAAGAATTTTTTTGCCATCAAAGGGAATCTATAGAGGGGGTAAGTTTTGCATTATTGCCTTTAGCTTTTTGATCGCTGTGGTCTGTGTCTGTGACTATATTGATGGATTCTTTTTTAGCATGCAACTGAGAGGTCTTGTCATTTTCAAGAGATTTGGAACAAAATCTGTCAAGTAATTGACAATTCCTAAGAATTGTTAGATTTGGGCCTTAGTAAGAAATTCATCAGGGAATTTTAAAAGCTCTTAGGCTATATGAGGCTGGGTTTTATATTGTCCACCAAAAAGCTTCATTCCTAGGAAATCTATTTGGGACTGGCCAATAATCATCTTTCTTTCTGACAACATGATTCCATAGTATTCAATAATGGTTGCAAACTGGGCCAAGAGATTATTATGGGCTTGGTTATCTGAAGAGAACAAGAGGATGTCATCTATGTCGATAAGGGCACTGTTTAGAATTGGGCCATAAATTGGGGTTATAGCCTTTTGAAACAAAAAAGGAGCTGTCTTAAGGCCGAATGGCATGACGGTCCATTGGAAATTATGATTGGGGATACAAATGGCTGTTTTTGGGCCTATCTTCTAGTTTAATCCCAAGTTGCCAAATGTAACACCCGAGAATTTCTAACGCATTAAATATGCATTAAGTTAAGGTTTATATTAAGACAAAAATACAGTTTAAGGAAAAATACTGTATAATAACATGAAAAATTATACAGTATTAGAGTAATGCAGTATAAGAATTGGATTGTTTAAGGATATGTGTATAGAAATTAGGACTGTTTAAGTTAAAGCAGTGTAAGAATAACACTGCTTAGAGAATATGGAGGAATAAGAAATGTTATGTTTGGCCTCCAAAAATAAACCAAAGGCAAGTAAGATATTTTACACAGTCTAAGGATATGAGTTTGCATTGATTTGACCACGGTAATGTAAAAAAAATACTGTGTGGTGAAAAATTTCATAGTGTAAATTTTTAGGCCCCATAAAGTAGACACCCAATTGAATCTTATTGGGCTACCAAGCCATGAAAGGTGGCCCAATCACATATTGCCACATGGTAGCCCAATGGATTACCGTAAGTCACCTAAAGGATAAACATGCATTTAATGCAAAAAAATTTGCCAAAAAATCTTCCTTTCGTCTTCCTCTCAAACCGGCAGCCATGGTTAAAGCTCTCCCAAAATTTTTTAACTTTCTATCTTTGCAAAACTAACCCCATTTAAGTTCAAGAAGTGTAGCCCAAGGATTTCAACAAGTTTTAAGGTAAAAACCTTAACTTTTTTCAAGGTTTTTCATGGTTTTTCTTGGGTTAAGGAAGGAAAATTAATTCAAAGCATTTTTGTGTGAGAAATGCTTAGGAAAAAGGCTTTAAAGGAGCTCTTGGAGGGTTAGAAACCAAAAGTGCTATTTGGGGTAAGTTTTGAATTTCAAAGTTTTGAAATTATGTGATTTTTAATTTGATTTTTATTCCTTTAAAAGTATATGGGTTTTTGAGCAAGTTTTAGTTGAATCCCATGGAAATATGAATTATGGCATGTGGGTATTGTGAAAATTAAGGTCTAAATGTTGAAAATGATAGTTTGTGTAAAAAGTGTTATTGTAATTTTAGTGTTAGTTTCTCAAAAATGATGGCTAGGTATGGAAAATGATTTAAACAAACATTGGAATTGCCTTTGCAGGGGTAGATTTACAGTTTTAAAATAGATTTTTATAAAAATACCCTAAGGACTAAATTGAAAAAAAAAGTTTTTCCTCTGTAGATTTAAAAAATGCCCAAAACACCTCTGTATAGTGAGAATTTGGGAAAAGTTAAAAAATAAAAGTTATAGATCCCAATGAAACTGTTAAGGCTTGTGAATAGTTCATCAAAAATCTCAACCGATTTTGAGATTTTAATTTTACAAGAATTTGTTAAAATTGGAAAAAATTTTAAAGGGCAAAAATGTCATTTTTTCAAAGGATTTTGAATATGGTGCTTTGAGCAAAAATGTTCCTCATGAAAAATGGGGACTAATGGTTTAAAAAGATTACTTTTGGTTCCAGGGGAAAAAATGAAAATATTTTGTATTGGGGCCAAAACTGTAAAATTTGTGAAAATTAGGTTTTCACGAGGGAACATTGGTTTCCTACACTACTGTAGGCAGTAAGTACGTAGATGCTAAGTTTTAAAGGATTTAAAGTTAGGTAAGAAATGAATGAAAGAAAATGAGATTAAGGGGCAAAATTGTGACGACCCTTGCTACATGGCCGTCACTTAACTTAAACTTAGTCGTAAACTTAAACATACTTATTAATAAAGTATAGAATTTCGGAATAATTTTTTTTTTTCAAATGAAATGGATTCTTACTATCGAATCCTTGGCATGAAACCTTAGAGGGAATAATGATTATTTCCCAAACTTAGTAACAATGATTTCTTAAAGAGAATGAATTCTCAACATACAACTTTAAAAGATGTAATAATTATTTCTCGAAAACTTAATTTCAAAACTTAACAAAAAACATAAATTTCTTAAACATGATAATAATGTAATAATAATTATTACATTTTTAACTCAATTATAATTTATAAATCATGATACTTTACATAACTCATAACATTTATTTCTTTGAAATATAACCATAGTAATTTCCTTGAACTTTTCTTTTTAATCATAAGAAAAATTATTTAGCAACTATTACTTTAAGGACATTTCTTAAATTGAATAAAACTATTTTCAAAATAATTTTAAATTAAATATTAAAATAAAATCTCATCTAAATGCTCTTTTAAACTTTCTTAAAATCATTCATATAATTTACTTATAATTTCAGATCTTAAACATCATATATTGATATCTTAAAAATTAATCTTTTTAGAACTTAACATAACAATAATTACTTGAAACTTGTTTACTTAAATTGTCATAATAATGATAATCTTCGAAGCATAATCATCTAGACTTTCATAAAAGTAATTTCCTAAAAATATATTCATAAAATCGTTACTTATTTTGGCATAAACTTATATAAACATTTTCTTATTATAAATGCTCATATAATTTTC